>ML315519.1:0-22114 GCA_005239505.1 Nicotiana paniculata
TCGTTCCTGCTGTCATTTTTGCTCGACCAGTCGGCTTGTATTCTTGATCTCGGCCAATCATTCCCACAAAGTTAACATCATTGTGTACTGACAAGGGGTTGTTGGTCACATTAGGAGGGTCCTCGTCATTTGTCACTACAATCAGGTTTTCAGCAATTAGTCTTTCTGTGGCTCTTTTCAGAGTCCAACAATCATCAGTGATATGCCCCGGGCACCTGAATTATATTCACATCTAGAATTTGCTTGAAATACATGTGAATCAGGATGCATATGGTGGGGAGCGATGGGTCCAATCACGCCTTGTAGAGGTTTCCTACGTATCATGTTGCCGCATGAATCAGATCATTACGTAGTTCAGGGACACGGCCATTTGTTATTTTTTTTTTACAAAACAAACATCTTTTTGGTTAGAAAATCTTTTTCATTGATTTTCAATTTTTTTTATAAAAGACTCAATAACAAGAATTAGATAAAGATAACCATTTAAACAAGACTAGTTTTGACTCAAACAGACTTTTTAAGACAAAAGGGAAAATAACAAGGCTCAAATCAACAAAAGACTCTCACAGACTTAAAAACCTCAAAGAAATTGTCAAAGTGGACTGCCAACTTAAAAAAAATCTTCAGGAGAATCCACTAGCATTATTGTAGTCATGGAGCTTATTCCTGCGGCTAACCCCCAATGTCGCGGTATATCCTCTCTAAATCTGTAGATATGTGACGGGCGACTTTCAATGATACTTCAGCAAACCCCTCAGGTGTCATTCCTTGGCAACTCCTACAATCTCGGGAGGTACGTGTGGCTACCTCGAGGATCTTTCCCTTAATGTGCTCCTGAGTCAAATACACCTCTTGATTTTGCTGACGACGAGTTTTGGCTAGATCCAACACATCATGCTCGCGCTCCAGGGCCATATCTCTCTGGAACCGAACTTCTAGTGACTCCCCCTCTAACCGATTTATCACCTTTTGGTAGTGATGTCTTTCTATTTCAAACTCGGTGATATTTTGCTCTTTACTTTATTCAACCCCCTCTAACTGATCCCTTAGACCTTGGATTAGTGGAGCATAACTCATGCGCTCATGATCACGGACTACCCTGAACTAGGCTGCTCTCTCTTCCTAGTGTTGATCGGTTGTGGATATATTATTGTTCTGAATTTGGGCTTTAAGTGCTTGCTTCTCTCATGCCCACTAAGCTTTCTCTTTCTCAAAAGCATCATATAGCAGATCCCTGTCTACTTTAACGATGCCGATCTCTTCTTGTAGTTCTCTGAAGGCAGATTCATAATCTCTTTTCATCTCTTCCATAGCCAGCCCAACTCTATTTTGAATCTTAGTCTCCCACTCTGCGGTGCTCTTCACCACTATCCTCGGTCTATCTGTGAGAGCATCTTAATTATAAAACCACTCAAGATAAGAAGGATTCAGATCACCCTGTTCTTTATCTGCCACCATGGTGCCACGCTCAAGTATCTTAGTGCTATTCCAAACATGTGGAGCATAAGCTTCACGAATAGGATCCTCTGATATTGCTTCCCAGATAAAGTTTTCCATAGCCTCTACCGGGGGCACTATCTGCTTGTGACCCAACTAATGTAGAACTCTCATGGGAGCATATGGTTGATAACCTCGAAGCCCCATCAAGATCAGAAACGGATGGCAAGATTACTTATATATGACATATTCTGCGGTGAACCAAAGATAGTTCCATGTAATCTAATCATCTGTTAAGGAGTGGAGATACGCCCTCAAATCATGGACACTTTCTAGAAAACAGCGAATCTCCAACTCATTTTTCAATCTAGCATTATACTGGCGAACAGATTGCCCTAACAAGTACGGTGGTCTACCTGATAAGGACGACGGAAAAGATGATCCATGAACCACATCTGGAGCATGAGGTTGCAACCTTAAAAGAAACCTTTTCCTTCCCAGCACATGGTCGAGGATTACCATAGGAAGAATGGAGGAATCTTTTCTTTTCATCATGGCTGTGACTATCTCAGATAACCGAATGTTTATCTTCGATCATCACTTGGGAAAACCATGCACCCCAAGAAAGCTACAATGAATGCTTTCTGACCGTGTTCTCTCCATGTGTGTTGGTTTTGTTTATTAACAAGCTTCGTCCCATAGTCTAAGAACCCCCTTCATGTCCATACCTGTCATACAAGAAATCTAGGCCGACCTGTCCTTGGGCCACATGTGCTATCTCGTTGCGGCTGATCCACTTCTGGTATAAAACATTCTGACACATGGATAAGCGGGTAAAAACAAATAAAAATTTATTTTTTACGAAAAACACTCATTTGATACTTCACAAAAAAATCTATAAGGTTGACTTGGCAAAAATGGCCAAAACAAGGGACGACACGACAAAAGCAAAATGACTATTGCCTGAAAATAGCCCTTAGACACTTCCGAGGAAGGTTTAAAGCTTGTCCAGGCAAAATGGTCAAAAATAAAGATGAAATGGTAAACGGTGTTAAAAATGAGCAAAGTAACCATTATGTACGGACATAGCCCTCCGGCACTTCCAAGGAAGGTTTTAAGGCTATTTCGCAAAAATGGTTCGACATAAGGGCAAAATGGTAAAATATTAGCTATATTTATGAAAACAGCCTTTGGAAGTTCCAAATAAGGTTTTGAGGTTGTATTGAAATACATGAGCGGACACAAAGGTCAAAATAATGAAAAGGACAAAAAGCAGCAAATCGATTTATTATTTTTCTTTAAAATTGAAAAATATTATGGACACACCGATTTCGAAAACTCTTGCAAAAATAGGGGCTGAACCCGATGAAGGTTGCCTACGTACCCCACTTGAATGGAGAGAATAGAACCTGCATAGTTTGAACTTGACCATTTTTTTTCTTTTTTTTGAAACATCGTGCCGGATTAGTCCTTTTTTTTAATTTAGTAAAAATGAATTATTTGTAGAAAACTGGGGGAATGATTTATTTTTTTTCAAATTCCGCTCAACTAATTTTCTAAAGCTGGTCAACAAGCAAGCCTTCCAATTGATGCAGCAAGTAGCACATACGTGAACATGGTGGTCTCAAAAAGAATACTTGTCTTATACGGACCTGGGCCCTGTGCCGAGCTTCGCTATGTCAAATTCACATGATGCAACAAAACGATCCTACTAGGGATAACAGGTATGTGGCTTGTTCTTCAAGGTTTTAAAAATCCTAGGGGATGAGGTGTATCTAGACTGACCATAAAACGAGCGGACAACTCGAGTTGGGAAGGTGTAGCGTACCGGGAGAAATACTTCTCCGGCTTAACTACTGGACCCTCCCTGTTCTTAAATATGGGCGACTAATAATCCTTCATCGGGAGCCCAGGCCCACCGGCTTAATCTCAAAAAAGAATGGGGTGCTTATCTGCGATTCCCGAGATTGTATTCAGAAGACTTAGAGGGGTGTGCAAGAAGACAATTTATAATACATTTCAATAATATCAAAGCGGTAAAGAGCAGGAAAGTAGCACATTCGACCCAAATAGATCATAGTTATATACAAAATTAGTAATTCCAAATAAAGTCAGTGTACAAACTCGAATTCTTGAATGTTCCCCAGCAGAGTCGCCAGAGCTTTAACGCTCCTTTTTTTCCCCGCAAAAGAAGATATGTGTTATTGTAGATTGTGGGTTAAAGAGTTTTTCCAATTAAAGTGACAAATTTAAGTAGGGATTATTTAATTTACAGAGTATCCACTTGC
The DNA here is from genome assembly GCA_005239505.1 of Nicotiana paniculata. Classification (NCBI taxonomy): domain Eukaryota; kingdom Viridiplantae; phylum Streptophyta; class Magnoliopsida; order Solanales; family Solanaceae; genus Nicotiana; species Nicotiana paniculata. Next base: position 3,726 of record ML315519.1, read on the forward strand.
AATTAATTTTTGGGTGTTCCATGTGACCTTTTATTTGAATCCCTAGTCAAAGGAAGATTTGATTCTTTTATTATTGGTCTGAGAAAACAAAGTCCGGGTAAGGAATTCTGTCGACCGGGGAGAAGGTATAAGGCATTCTCTGAGTCCCGTGGTTCTAACATGGTCTCTTTATTGAATACATTTGGCTTTAAATTAATTTTAAATAAACTATGCTTTATTTGATTTTCAAGTTTTGCCTATGTACGCCTTTATTATTGATGACTTCATTGATCTCAAACTAGGACGAGTATCCCCGACCCTAGCTTACACTAACCAAGATGAGTATTCCTGACCTTAGTTCGTGCGTCGTACCTAAAATTGGAGCCTACTCGAAGTTAATAAAATAACAAAATTTTAATTTATTTGAAAGAATTGAAACACGACTTTGCAATTTTTATTATGTCTTTATTCTGAAGCGGGTCTTCCCGATATTCGTTAAGACGAAATTATTTATCTTCAGTCCTCTGACTTAGTCTTGAATATTTGTGATCCAGTGATTAATTTACTTTAACTATAAAAAGAGTGTCTTTTTTCTAATAAGTAATTACTACAAACGAGTCAAATTTTAAGAATTAGTCTGACTAAACTAACAATTAAAGATTAACTCCAAGTATGGTATTATGGGCAATGAGATGTTTATTAGTTGCTACATATGTATTGGGCTAGCAGCTTATTTGAGGAAAATATGTGCCTCGACTAATTAATTGGCATTGGGCCAACTATTATTTAAAGAAAATGAATCAACTTCTTGTTAAAGGGGTGTGCTAGCTTGCCTTGAACGAGAATGGGCCAGCAAGTCAGCTCATTGGGCCCTTGTTCTTCTTGTCCCAATCCTATTAATTTCAAATATTCAACTAACAACCCTAATCTCAACAACTGACCAAGCAACCTGTACTGTTTGTGTATCTTAAGTAAACTTCAACTTTCACAAAGCCTAAAAAACTTTACTAAAAGAGCCAACAACATAAGTATGAAAGCTAAGAAAGGAACAAATATTTGCTGCTATAGTAGAGTAATAAAATGGACCATTAAGGACCTTTTGAAAATATACTTCCAATAAAACTTCCAACAAAAAGAAGGCTAAAGAACCTACACCAAACATGGTTCTTTTTCACACACACAAAAACGACCAACACATTCTGTCCATTTACAAAAAATCTTCATTATGCTTTGACATTATCCTTTTCTACAACATGATCAAGATTGTCATGAAATATTACTCAAAGTCTAAGAGGGAAATACTATGAAGCCAAAAAAAAAATTGAAAAAATAGCAAAGTCAAATGTTTAACATTATGATCCCAAGCCTGATTTCAAGATTGAAATCTCAACATCCATCCATATTGCAAATTTCCTTGAAGATGCTTCAAATAAATCTAAACATGCTCAAATCTTCACCAACTGCTATTAAAAATCTGCATTACAAAGGATGAAGAATTACCTGAAATGCTAAAATACAGCAGTACAGTAGCAGATATTTAACAGCAGAGACATCAGGAAAAGCAAGGAAAAATAGCAGCCACGATGGAATAGCAACAACCGTAAAGAGACAGTGGAACCGGGAAGTTAATGAAAACCCGAAATGCAACAACTTTCGAAGGATAAAGAAAATAAAAATGACTTCAAATTTCTACAACAGTGGAAACTTTTCGTTCTTTTAGACTGTAAAGATGTTTTCTCTGTGTTCTTAAAATATGAAAGGAGTAGCCCTTAAGTAAGCAAAGAAAGTCACTTGGACAGATTTTGGTTCACCAAAAGTCTATCCAAAAGGACTGACTTTGTTCACCAAAAAACTATCAAAAGACTCATTTTTGTGTGCTAAAAACTGTTCAAAAGGGAAAGGACAGTCCTTCAACAACTGTGGCGGAAACATGGGTAAAAGGAAGTATTTCAGTCACCCTAACACTAGAAGTAAGTTGCTAATGTACCCTAATACATGATTACTCGTCTACTCTTAAGCTTTTAACAAAATCAGTACCAACCATGTGATTCAAACCAAACTAAGATAGAAAGAACACATCACTATACTCAGCAACTTAACCAATAATCAACTAAGAGAAACCCAGAACCTAATGACTAATATTAACAAAATGATGCACTGATCAATGAAGACATTCATGAAACTCACGATCTTAAATAAAAACAAAATCGGAAACACTAAACATGAAATCGAGACTCAAATGACTAACGCAAAGCAAAAACATATTAACAGTGAGGCGAACTAGAAGAATTAATTAAGTTAAACAAAAAAAGAAAAATCATAAACTAGATTAACAGCTAACTAAAAGGATCGCTGGTAAATTTACACTACAAAGAAACTACAGTAAAACAATGGTGCAACAAATATCAGAAACATGGATGAAAAGATTTGAGTTTCATTGTGGTAGACATTAAACACTCGTCAACGAGAAGATGCCGGTGGCCTAGGGCAGCGGTTTTCCGACCTTGAAACACTCGTTTCATTGTGGTAGACATTAAATTCAATGAATTCGGCATCATACTGGAAAGAAACGAGTGTTCTTGGGTCGCGACTAGGCTAAAATAGAGGAGAAGTGGTGCGACAATGGTGTGGCAATGGAGGCGGGAAAATGGGGTGACCGCCGGAGGTGGCTGGCAGGCGGCGGTACATTTTTTTGTGTGAAATTGTAGGGAAAGTGCACGTTTATATAAGTTTTGTGGGGTTGGGTGGCCTTATTTGTCACTAATTCGAGAAAGAAAAGAGGAAAATTTGGGTGGCTAGGGTTTCAAATTTGGCTAGATTTGTGGAGTTTGCTGAGGATTTCAGGGATTTGGGGTTTGGATATGGAAAGAGGAGGAAGAGACAAGGAGATGGTAAAAAAATGGGGTCGATTGGAGGGGGTCGGCCGCTGGTGGGAAATTTCCTGCCGACACCGTGGGGAGCGGTGGAGAGACAGAGAGACGAGAGAGTGAGGAGAGAGGAAGAAGAAAAGAGAATAGGGAAAAATGGAGGCCAAATTTCTGATCTTGAGACCTTATCTACATGGAGTGGAGAGTGAATTAGAACCCTTTGATCAACGTGATATGAACAGATGAGATTTAATCTCACTTCACTTATCAAAACGATGTAGTTTTGACGCGTATCTCATACCACAAACTTGGACTGGGTCCTGGGCCGCTGATTTGGTCCAAATTGAGCCGATTTTGTCTTTAAAATGGCTAGTCGAATCCCTTATCCCCTTTATCAACTATTTAAAACAAACTAATTCTAAAAAATAAAAATAAAATATAAAAATACACACTCATTAATACTAAAGATATAATCTAAGAGAAAAAAGAAGAAAGAGCAAAAAATTAGGCATTTACAACTGCCCCTCTTTGCTCGAGAACATGAAGAGTTTTCGTGCAATGATAATGAATGTCATGACTAATTTGCTCACCATGACTCTAATGAAAGCATTTTTGAAAAATATGACCGAACCTTGCTTCCGAGAATGCCTACATATCCTTGGATATAAAAGAATCAGGTCGGTGTAGTTCTAAGAAAATTTGGTAGCTGGGACTATCGAAAACTGGAGTTAAGACTGTTGCTGCTACTGTTGTTGTTGTTACTGTTACTTATTGCTTAGATCAAAAGAAGAAGAGAACTACATATTCCTACAAGCTAAGAGTTACAAAATTCCTATCTATGTGTCTTCTGGAGTCAAATCTTGATTCTTGACTTGCTTGCTTGTGTTGACCTTAGATTGGATCTTGATTTTCTTTGAAGAAAAGATTATGACTCAATCTCAATTGCTTGCTTTCTGGATAAAAATTTGAGAAGATGAATCTTGAGAAAATGGGTTGCTGACATATTGTCAAAGTTAACTCCAACTATCCTGTGATCGTCCTTCTGATGATAACTGAAACTGCAAGCTTCGATAGTCACAACATGTGCTCTGCGGCGGGGCATGCAAAGCCATCAAAGACGAACAAAACAAACAAAAATTTTTTGCCCCAGTTTGGACTAGGAAAATTTTGTGAGTTATCAGCGAAAATATAAACTATCTAATTTATTGAAAGGCAGACAAAAACAGTAGTATAAACAAGCTGAAAGAGATAAAAATTTTAACGAGGGATTGTGTACTCTACGTTACCAAGACGATATGTAACCAGGTGTTGATACCCTTTATTAATGAAAGGGAAGGTAACCAAGGTTGGTACCTTGTATTACTAAAAGGGAATGTAACCAGGGGTTGGCACCCTGTATTACTAGAGAGGAATGCAACCAGGGGTTAGCACCCTGTATTACTGAGAAGGAGTGTAACCAGGGGTTGGTACCCTATATTACTGAAAGGAGTGCAATCAGGTATTTGTACTCTGTATTACTTAAAGGAGTGTAACTAGGGGTTGGCACCGTGTATTACCGAGGAGTGGTGTAACCAAGGATTGGTATCATCTAAGTTAATCTACGTAAAAAACCCTAGCGAAAATTACTTCTACCAGGAATTATAAGTTGGATCCCCCGGGCGAAAAGGTTCTACCTGAATTGAGCTACGTAAAACAACCTGAGCAAAGAGTGCTTCTACCTGAAAATATCAGTTGGACCCCCTAGGCGAAAAGATTCCACCCGGGTTAAGCTACACAAAACAACATGAGCGAAGAGTACTTCTACCCGAAAATATTAGCTGGATCCCCCTAGGCGAAAAGGTTCTACCCGGGTTAAGATACACAAAACAACCTGAGCGAAGAGTACTTCTACCCGGAACTATGAGCTGGATCCCCTAGGCAAAAAGGTTCTTCCTAAGTTAAGCTACGTAAAACAACCTGAGCAAAGAGTACTTCTACCCGGAACTATGAGCTGGATCCCTCTAGGCGAAAAGGTTCTTCCTGAGTTAAGCTACGTAAAACAACCTGAGTGAAGAGTATTTCTAGACGGAACTATGAGCTGGATCCCCCTAGGTAAAAAGTTTCTGCCTTAGTTAAGCTACGTAAAACAACTTGGGTGAAGAGTACTTCTACCTGGAACTATGAGTTGGATCCCTCTAGGAGAAAACGTTCTGCCTGAATTAAGCTACGTAAAACAACCTCAGCGAAGAGTGCTTCTACCCGGAACTATGAGCTTTATCCCCCTAGGAAAACGGATCTACCTGAGTTAAGCTATGAAAATGGGAGATGTAAACATCAGTGATGAATGCTGAAAATAAAAGAAAAATGGAGATTTTAAGGAGCTTACGTTTGGTGTCATTTGTCCTTTGAATCGCCATTCTGCACTTCTTTGTTCCTCCTTCAAACAAAGAAAAATTTGTGAGTTTCAAAGTGGTGGTTGGTTTATGGCCTTGATGCCCTGTTGTAGTTTGAATTCACGTCAACTCCGTTGTTGAAGAACTGATTCTATCAGTGTGGTACCAAGGTGCTCGGATACTCTGTTTTGTATTCTAGAGACGTTGTTTTTCAACGTTGCCCATGAATGTTTCATACTCGGATGTCCATGGTACCTCTAACCCTTGTCTATAAGGCAAGGCAGTTTTTCCTTTTAAAATAAAATTTAGTTGTCTTTCATCCAGTACCAGTTTGTACCCGTAGTGCTTATCAACTTTTCTCATGAAGCAGGTCTTTCTTAGGCGACCTTTTCAGTTTCTTTGAGACACTTTGTTCGCCTTATCAAGTGAGTCACAGATGGATTTGCCTTCGTCAATGCCATATATGCCCCAAATTGTGCTCCATATTACGGGGAAACTGTAGCCAATTTTGCAGCCATTTCTTTGCTTCGATTTTGATGCAAGATTAGACCGAAGGGGACTCAAAGAAAAATTATGGGTAAAAATAAAAGAATAATTGAAAATAGAATTGTTCTTAAACAAAAGGTGTCCCTTTCTGGGAAAGGAATAGGGAAACTTATGTGGAGGTATATGCCAACTTCAATGAATCATAACATGCATTTTGGACTGGACGCATAATCTTTCTAAGCTGTCTATTTCTCAAAATACATCGTAAATGTTCATCTTGAAATGGTCTTGGTTGTGCTCATGCAGGGGTATCGAAGACCCTCATTCGGCTAGTAGCACCCTTTGCGGGTTTTCGCTAACTGACCACTCTCATTTCTCTACTCATTGTCGCCTATGGTGCCCATTTGAGTTTTCACCAATAAGATTCTCTCATTTCTCTGCTCACTGTCACCTTACAATGCCCATACGGGTTTTCACCGATACGACTCTCTCATTTCTTATTCTTCTTCTTTTTCTTTTTTTTCAACTAAGATACGAACATACGGAAGGTTTCCCAACGTCCCTGGGGACTAGAAATATTCTCAAAGATAGATCAGAAGTTCTTAACAGGGAAAAGGTGTAGAGAACCTTGAACTGAATTACAACTTTTGGAACCGTTTCTAAAGAAAAATCGCAAAATAAAAAAAAACTGCTGCCCCAGTTTTGGAGTATTGGGAATATGGATTTTTTGTTGTGATGGGACCGAACCCAGGGTAAGGCTGCTTACGTATCCTTTCGGAATCAGGTCGGGCGCAGTTCAATAACTCAGAAGATTTGTTGTTTGGCTTCTTTTTCTTATATTTTTTTTCCTTTTTTTCTTCTTTTTTTTTTGTTGCAAGTACACAGGTTCCAAAAAGTGAAAAACAAAGAAGACAAATACAACTCAAAAGAATTAACAAAAGGGTGACACCTATTTGGAATAGAGAGCAATGATAGCCTTCATCATCTCGATCAGAGAAAATTGTGCGCAAAAGTTCCACAGTGGGTATATATTAGAAATAATATCTTTTGGCTGTATTTGCGTTAATTGTCATGTCTGGTACCCATCCTTCTTCATCTACCAAGTGCAAAGCCCCTTTTGGTAACACTTTCTTGATGATGTGAGGTCCTTGCCAGTTTGGGGCGAACTTTCCTATAGTTTCTACTTGGTGTGGAAGAATGCGTTTCAGAACGAATTGGCCTACCTCGAAGTGCCTCGAGCGCACTTTCTTGTTGTAAGCGCGTGCCATTCTTTGCTGGTATACTGGTCAAAGTACACTGCTGCTAGCCATTTTTCATCAATCAATATTAGTTGTTCTAATCGGGTCGTTACCCATTATGTATCTTCAATCTCTGACTCGACAACAATCCGAAGAGAGGGACTTTCAACTTCAGCCGGTATTACAACTTTCGTTCCATTATACCAATAGATAAGGAGTTGCACCGATAGATGTGCGAGCAGTCGTGCGGTATCCCAAAAGGGCAAAATGCAACTTTCCATGCCATTGTCTGGAACATTGGATCATCTTCCTAAGAATCTTCTTGATGTTCTTATTCGCCGCTTTAACGGCTCCATTGGCTTTGGCCGGCAAGGGGTAGAATGGTGATGCATAATTTTAAATTGCTCGCATACCTCCTTAATCAAATGACTATTCAGATTAGTTGCATTGTCAGTGATAATGGAATTTGGGATACCAAAGCGACAGATGATGCTGGAATGACCAAAGTATACCACTACATTCTTGGTGACTGCTTTGAAAGTTACGGCCTCCACCCATTTGGTGAAGTAATCAATTGCAACCAAAATTAATATATGCCTATTTGAAGCCTTTGGATCTCTTGGCCCAATTACATACATTCCCCAAACAACATAAGGCCAAGGAGAGGACATGGGATGCAACTCCGAAGGTGGCAAGTCAATCAGGTCACCATGAATCTGGCATTGGTGACACTTGCGCACAATAATGAAGCAATCTCGCTCCATGGTAAGCCAATAATACCCTACCCGCATAATCTTCTTCGCCAAAACATATCCATTCATGTGAGGTCCACACACCCCCGAATGCACTTCACTCGTGATCCGCTCAGCTTCTGTGGCATCTATGCATCTCAACAAGTTCAAATCTAGGGTCCTTCTGTACAAAAGTTACCCATTCAAGAAGAAACTGACGGCGAGCCGCTTTATAGTTCTTTTTTTATCTCCCTTGGAATGCTTTGGGTATCCCCTTGTTTTCAGGAATCATTTTATGTCATGAAACCCTGGTTCAACATGTGGTACTATCTTAATAGTGTTGCAGTAACCGTGTTGATTCCGTACTTGGATTTCTAATGGATCAATATGAGTGTTGCCTGTATAAGGGAGCATCGAGGCTAAGGTAGCCAAGGCGTCAGCTAGCTCGTTGTGAAACATGGGAATGTAGCTGAACTCGATGGTTTTGAATCTTTTGCTCAGGTCTTTCACATAGTGTCTGTATGGAATAAGCTTGATGTCTCGAGTTTCCCGTTCGCCTTGGGCTTTCTGGATAAGCAAGTCAGAATCTCTCATAACCAATAGTTCATGCCCATCCAGATTGAGGGTCATTTTCAAACCCATGATACAAGCTTCGTATTCTGCCGTATTATTGGTACATAAGAATCTAATTCGGGCCGTTGCAGGGTAATGTTATCCAATAGGTGAGATAGGGATTGCCCCGATACCAACTCCTTTGATATTGACAGCCCCATCAAAATACATTTTCCACACATGGCTGTCATCCGAAACTACTTCCTCTATTGAGTTGACCTCCTCATATGGGAAGTATGTGCTCAGTGGCTTGTAATAATCATCAAATGGATTCTCTGCCAAATGATTTCCCAAACGCCTCTACTTTCATTGCAATGTGAGTGATATAGACGATATCGAACTCTGTGAGTAGAATCTGCCGTTTTGCGAGCTTGCCCGTGGGCATTGTCTTTTGAAAGATGTACTTCAAAGGATCCATTCTGGATATGAGGTAAGTAGTGGAGGACAAGAGATAATGCCTCATCTTCTGAGCGACCCAAGTCAAGGCACAACATGTTCTTTCTTAAAGGGTGTACTTAACCTCATAATTGGTGAACTTCTTGCTAAAATAATAGATTGCATGTTCCTTTTTGCCTGTTGCATCATGTTTCCCCAAAACGCATCCAAATGAATTATCCATTACCGATAGATATAAAAACAAAGGCCTATCGGGTTCAGGTAGGACGAGTACAGGGGGTTTTGACTGATAATCTTTGATCCTTTCAAAAGCTTTCTGGCTATCATCCATCCACTTGATAGCAGCGTCATTTTTCAACAACTTAAAGATGGGCTCGCACGTGGTTGTGAGCTGAGCAATGAACCTACGGATGTAGCTCAACCTCCCGAGCAAACTCATGACTTCCTTTTTGTTCTTCGGAGGTGGTAAATCTCGAATGGAGTTTATCTTAGATGGATCCAATTCGATGCCTCTCCGACTGACTATAATACTGAGGAGTTTCCCAGATGGAACTCTAAATGCACACTTGGCTGGATTAAGCTTAAGGTCATACCTTCAAAGCCGTTCAAAGAACTTTTACAAATTGCGCACGTGATCAACCTATGCCTTTGATTTTATGATGAAATCATCGACATATACTTTGATCTCTTTGTGCATCATGTCGTGGAAAATGGTGTTCATGGCTCTCATGTAATATGCCCATGCATTCTTCAAACCGAATGACATGACCCTGTAACAATAAGTACCCCATGGAGTGGTGAAAGAGGTCTTTTCTGCATCACCCTCTTCCATTATAACCTGGTGGTACCCAGCATAGAAATCCACGAACAACTGTATCTCATTCTTTGTGCAATTATCTACGAGAATGTGTATGTTTGACAAAGGAAAATTATCCTTTGGACTTGCTTTGTTTAGGTCTCTGTAGTCAACACAGACTGTAGTTTTCCATCCTTCCATGGCACATGCACAACATTTTCCACCCAGGTGGTGTATCGGACAGCTCTGACCACATTGGCGCTCAGTTATTTCATTATTTCCCCTTTGATTTTATCACTCATGTCTGTTTTAAATTTTCGTTGCTTTTGTTGGACTGGTGGAACATCAGGATACGTAGGAAGCTTATGAACCACTATATCTGAACTTAAACCCGGCATGTCATCATAAGACCAAGCAAACACATCTCTGTATTCAAATTAAAGTTGAATCAAGGCATATTTGGGTTTTTTTCCAGTGTGAATGCTTATCTTTGTTTCTCTAACATCTCCATGATTTATAATATTAATGGTCTCAATTTCATTGAGGTTGGGTTTAGACTTGTTTTCAAATTGTTCCAACTCTTTTTTTATTTCCTCAACAGCCTCATCTTCGTCATATTCTACCTCTTGATGCATTATTTCGAAATGAGACATCTTTTTAAGATTTAGGCATGAATTTCGCATGCATGTCATGTTATTAAAGTTGGCATTAACAAAACAAGACTCCTTCCTTATGGGGAGAGGAGTTGCTTCCCAATTGTTGAGCATGGTTTCTAGGCCAATTAGTTGCATATCTGCACGACTAGTTCCTTCATCAGCCTGGATCATATTCACTTCAGAAAACATTTGGCTGAGTCCATGGCAAATTTCATCAATGTTTGCCTGCACCGAGGAATGTTGACTTTCTTGGAGTCGTGGCTTGACAAAAGTATAGAAAATGTGAGAGATAGGTTGTTGCAAGACCCATCCATGCTTTCTGCGGTGCTTGGCTTTGTCTTCGTCTGCTTGTGTTGACCTGAGGCCTAAACCAAAAGGTACCATGGTTACTGAACGGAGAAATGGGCTCCGAAATTCCTTGCAACAACTCCCCCAAGCCTTTTCCTAGCTCATAACCTTGCCTCAGCATAAGTGCAGCCACCATTATAGATGTGGCACAAAGAAGAGGATGCATAATGGACTTTCCTTCCTCAACATGGTCCAAAACAACCACTTGAAAAGCCTAATAGAAAATAGACTCACACCCTTCCTTGGCCTGAATACAGGGGATTAACGGGTCTTTATAAATGGACGACTTGTCTTCCCTATGAACAATAATCTCTTGCCTGTCAAGTTCTAATTTGAGTATCTGATGCAAGGTGGATGACGCAGCTCAGGCTGTATGGATCCATGGCCTTCCAAGGAGAAAGTTATAAGAAGTATCCATGTCCACTACTTGGAAGACATTTCAATGTCAACAGGCCTAATCGTCATGGTGAGGTTGATCTCCCCAAGGATATCTCTCGCTGAGCCATCAAAAGCCCGTATGCGTACATTGCTGGGTCGGATTCTGTTTGTATTGATCTTCATGCTTTTCAAGGTGGAGAGAGGTCATAGATCTACGCTAGAGCCTCCATCAACCATGACTCGCTTTACGTAGTGCCCCCTCACATTTTGCAGTCAAGTCTAAAGCCCTGTTGTGCTAGTCTCCTTCTTCGGGGAGTTCATCATCAGTAAAGATGATTCTGTTCACCTCAAAAAATATGTTGGCCATCTTCACTACCTGATTCACTGTGGTCTTCTCTCAGACATGTGCCTCATTCAAAATCTTGATTAGCACACGAGCATGGTCTTTTAAATGTATGAGCAGAGATAGTAGAGAAATTTGGGAAGGAGTCTTTCTCAGCTGGTCAATGATTGAGTAATCCTGAACTTTCATATTTTTCAAAAACTCTTCTGCCTCTTCTTCAATGATCGGTTTCTTTATTGGAAATTGGACTTCTCTGATTTTCTTGGACTATCAACTCTTCTGGAGAGTAACACCTCCCTAATCAAGCCAAACCTCCAGTTTCCCCCACTTCTTCTATGATTTCCTTGCCTTTGTAAGTCATCACAGTTTTGTTGTAGTTCCAAGGAATGGTTTTCGTGTTCGTGACAGGGGGTTGCATGACAGGTTTGATTGTTATTGGCTTTATTATACCCTTCGTACCACTCTGATTCTGCTTTGTGTTAGGGTAGCCTCCAAGGACATACAACCTTGGGCTTGGAACATTGGAGCGAACTTCCAATATCGAGACCTTGGGAACAAATAAAGTTACCTTTTCTACGCTCGGGGCGCCTTTCACAACCAACAGCACATCTCGGCTTGGACCGACTTCCAGTTTTGTTCCCTCTTGAATCGTTCCTGCTGTCATTTCTGCTCGACCATTCGGCTTGTATTCTTGATCTCGGACAATAATTCCTAAAAAGTGAACATCATTGTGTACTGACAAGGGTTGTTAGTCACATTAGGAGGGTCCTCTTCATTTGTCACTAGAATCAGTTTTTCAGCAATTAGTCTTTCTATGGATATTTTCAGAGTCCAACACTCATCAATGATATGCTCCGGGAACTTGAATGATATTCACATCTAGCATTTGCTTGAAATACATGTGAATCAGGATGCATATGGTGGGCAACGATGGGTCCAATCACGCCTATTTGCTTCAGCATCTGGAATAGACTAGAGTATGATTCAGCCTATGGAGTGAATTTTTCTGCCGGTCGCTGCTCTCGGCCATAATCTTGTCTGGGACGAGCATTGTAGGGTGCCCGAAAATTTTGCTGCTAAGGTCGGGGGATCCTTGGAGCTGGTGCCCGTACTTGCTAATTGGGAGGCCGAGCATAGGATTGAGCATTGAACACTGTATACTGTGGTTGGCCCACAGAGTATTGAGGAATTGGCGGAGGATAATAATGTTGAGGGTAGCTGCATTTCCTCTAATGAACTTGCACTTAATGGTGTGATGCCCCTCTTTGAACTTCCCTGGATCTCGAAGTCATCATGGACCCTTCATCTCTCTTCTTTCTATTTTCCAAGCTTCCCGACCCATTTTGGACAGCTTGGGTAGTGGCTTTACGAGCAACTTGACTTACAATTCTGCTAGTCTTGAGGCCACTTTCGACCATCTCCCCTATTTTGATTGCTTCTTCAAAAGGTCTACCCATCGCGGACATCATGTTCTCAAAGTAATCAGGTACTTGAGCCTCCAGAAAAATAGTGATCAACTCGTGGTTATTCATGGGTGGCTTGACTCTAGCCGTTTGATCCCTCCACTTGATTTCATACTCCCTAAAGCTTTCAGTCGGCTTTTTCTTCATATTGGATAGGGAATTGTGATCTGGTGCAATATCTATGTTGTACTGGAATTGTTTGACGAAGGCCTTTCCCCAAAATAAGCCATAAGTAATTCTTTTTTTCCACCTGCACCCCTCAGCTGGTTGCAGTACCTTTTCAAGTGGGCGATAGGGTTTCCGTGTCCATCATACTTCTCAAATTTTGGGGTCTTGAACCCTGGTGGTAAATGGATGTGAGGAACATGCATAGATCACTGAACGATACACTTTTGTGACCACCTAGTCCCTGTATGTTTTTTATGTTCTGTTCAAGACTTTTCATTTTCCTGGCCATCTCACCTGGCTCGCCCTTCTTTGCAGGATTTTCATTTTCCACTGGTGACTCTTACTGAGGAGTCTGATTATATGAAGCCAAGACCCTGGAAACTATATTTGGAGAGTAGTATTGGCTACCGTAAGCATGAGATGGTGGATCGTTGTTTTGCCTTATCACAGGAGCTGTGGTGGGATTGTATATATCGGTGCTCCAAACACAACAAGAGGGGTGTTCCTGACCGGTGCGGCTAAATGTCGCACATTAGAGGTACCAGGGGCGGCATGGAAGCTGTAGTTTTGCACATACCCTGGTGGTAGAATGTGATCGCTCGTTGCATGGAGCGGTGGTTGAGTAGCCAGGGGTATGGTCGAAGCTCCTTCTGAGGGACCCTGAGGCGGAGGCTGATTGGAGACCCAAGCCTGATATATATCAGACAATTGTTGTTTTAATCTTCTTACTTCTTCCGACTCTTGCTCAACTGACTGACCATGGGGGTCGTCACTGACCAACTCTATTTCATAATTATTATCCATCGGTACCTTTCCTTTAGATCTGGTGAAGTAATGATGTGTTGCCAGATTCACCTCAAACCAACCACCTTAATCTTACTATATAAGAGACAACAAACGTGTTAGGGTTAAGCATTTTACATATATGAATCACACGTAATATGACATGTTCCTAACATTGTCAGCATTTCTAACATTCTTTTGGAAGGCTTCATGTTTCATCCCGACTTATAAGGCTGTTGCTTATTGACGCTATCAATTAATTTTTTTTCTCTCTTTCTCATTTTTTTCGCTTTTCTTTTCCCTCGCCTCATTTTGTTCCCTGATTTTAAACTCATTGAAATATTTCGATCAAAACTTTTAGAGGTTGCCTACGTATCATGTTACCGCATGAATCAGTATATTACGTAGTTCAGGGAAACGACCATTTGTTATTTTTTTTTTACAAAACAAACATCTTTTAGGTTAAAAAATCATTTTCATTGATTTTCAATTTTTTTTTATACAAGACTCAATAACAAGAATTACATAAAGATAACCATTTAAACAAGACTAGTTTTGACTCAAAGAGACTATTTAAGGCAAAGGGGAAAATAACAAGACTCAAAAAACAAAAGACTCTCACAGACTTAAAGACCTCAAAGAAACAGTCAAAGGGGACTGCCAACTTTAAAAAAAACCTTCAGGAGAATCCACCAGCATTATTGTAGTCATGGAGCGTATTCCTGCGGCTGACCCTAATGTCGCGGTATATCCTCTCTAAATCTGCAGATATGTGACGGGCGACTTTCAATGATACTTCAGCGAACCGCTTAGGTATCATTCCCTGGAAACTCCTGCAGGCTCGGGATGTATATGTGGCTACCTCGAGGATCTTTCCCTTAATGTGCCCCTAAGCCAAAAACACCTCTTGATTTTGCTGACCACGAGTTTTGGCTAGATCCAACACATTATGCTCGCGCTCCAAGGCCATATCTCTCTCGAATCGAACTTCTAGTGACTCCCCCTCTAACCGATTGATCACCTTCTGGTAGTGATGTCTTTCTATTTCAAACTAGGCGATATGTCGCTCTTTACTTCATTTAACTCCCTCTAACTGATCCCTTAGACCTTGGATTAGTGGAGCATAACTCATGCGCTCATGATCACGGCCTACCCTGAACTAGGCTTCTCTCTCTTCCTATTGCTGAGAGGTTGTGGATATGTTCTTCTTCTGAATTTGGGCTCTAAGTGCTTGCTTCTCTCATGCCCACTGAGCTTTCTCTTTCTCAAAAGCATCATATAGCAGATCCCTGTCTACTTTAACGATGCCTAGCTCTTCTTGTAGTGCTCTGAAGGCAGATTCATAATCACTTTTCATCTCTTCCATAGCCAGCCCAAATCTATTTTGAATCTTAGTCTCCCACTCTGTGGTGCTCTTCATGACTTTCCCCGGTCTATCTGTGGGAGTATCTTAATTATAAAACTACTCAAGATAAGAAGGATTCAGCTCACCCCGTTCTCTATCTGCCACCATGGTTCCACGCTCGCGTATCTTAATGCCATTCCAAACATGTGGAGCATAAGCTTCACGAATGGGATCCTCTGATGTTGATTCCCAGATAAAGTTTTCCATAGCCTCTACCGGGGGCACTATCTGCTTATGACCCAACTGATGTAGAACTCTCATGGGAGCATATGGTTGATACCCTCGAAGCCCCCATCAACATGAGAAACGGATGGCAAGATGACTTATATATGACATATTCTGCGGTGAACCAAAGATAGTTCCATGTAATCTGATCATCTGTTAAGGAGTGGAGATACTCCCTCCAATCATGGACACTTTCTGGAAAACTGCGAATCTCCAACTCACTTTTAAATCTAGCATTATACTGGCAAACAGATTGCCCTAACAAGTACGGTGGTCTACTTGATAAGGACGAAGGAAAAGATGATCCATGAACCACATCTAGAGCATGAGGTTGCAACCTTCAAAGAAACCGTTTCCTTCCCAGAACATGGTCGAGGAACAAAGATATCTGCTAACACCATAGGAAGAATGGAGGAATCTTTTCTTTTCATCATGATTGTGACTATCTCAGATAACCGAATGTTTATCTTCGATCCTCTCTTGGGAAGACCATGCACCCCAAGAAAGCTACAATGAATGCTTTCCGACCATGTTCTGTCCATAGTATAAGAATCACCCTTCATGTCTGTACCTATCATACAAGATATCTAAGCCGACCTGTCCTTGGGCCACATGTGCTATCTCGGTGCGGCTGATTCACATCTGGTAAAAATATTCTGATACATGGATAAGCGGGTAAAAACAAATAAAAATTTATTTTTTACGAAAAAAACCCATTTGATACTTCATAAAAAAAGCTATAAGGTTGACTTGGCAAAAATGGTCAAAACAAGGGACGACACGGCAAAAGCAAAATGACCATTGTCATGAAAATAGCCCTTAGACACTTCCGAGGAAGGTTTAAAGCTTATCCAGGCAAAATGGTCAAAAATAAAGATGAAATGGTAAAAGGTGTTAAAAATGAGCAAAGTAACCATTATGTACGAACATAGCCCTCCGGCACTTCTGAGGAAGGTTTTAAGGCTATTTCGGCAAAAATGGTTCGACATAAGGGAAAAATGGTAAAATATTAGCTATATTTATGAAAACAGCCTTTGGAAGTTCCAAAGAAGGTCTTAAGGTTGAAAAACATGATCGGACGCAACGGTCAAAATAATGAAAAGGACAAAAAGCAGCAAAACTATGGATTTATTATTTTTTTTTTAAATTGAAAAATATTATGGACACACCGATTTCGAAAACTCTTGCAAAAATAGGGGCTGAACCCGATGAAGGTTGCCTACGTACCCCACTGGAATGGTGAGAATCGAACCTGCGTTGTTCGAACTTGACCATTTTTTTTCTTTTTTTTTGACACCTCGTGCCAGATTGGCCCCTGTGTCGAGCTTCGCTATGTCAAATTCACATGATGCAACAAAATGATCCTACTAGGGCTAACAAGCATGTGGCTTGTTCTTCTAGGTTTTAAAAATCCTAGGGGATGAGGTGTATCTAGACTGGCCATAAAACAAGCGGACAACTCGAGAAGGGAAGGGGTAGCGTACCGGGAGCAATACTTCTCCGCCTTAACTACTGGACCCTCCCTGTTCTTAAATATGGGTGACTAATAATCCTTCATCGGGAGCCCGGGCCCATCGGCTTAATCTCAAAAATGAATGGGGTGCTTATCCGTGATTCCCAAGATTGTATTCATAAGACTTAGAGAGGTGTGCAAGAAGACAATTTATAATACATTTCAATAATATCAAAGCGGTAAAGAGCAGGCAAGTAGCACATTCGATCCAAATAGATCACAATTATATACAAAATTAGTAAAGCCAAATAAAGTCAGTGTACAAACTCGAATTCTTGAATGTTCCCCAGCAGAGTCGCCAGAGCTGTTACACTCCTTTTTTTCTCCGCAAAAGAAGATATGTGTTATTGTAGATTGTGGGTTAAAGAGTTTTTCCAATTAAAGTGACAAATTTAAGTAGGGATTAATTTATTTACAGATTCGCCACTTGCAATTAATTTTTGGGTGTTCCATGTCACCTTTTATTTGAATCACTAGTCAAAGGAAGATTTGACTCTTTTATTATTGGTCTTTGAAAATAAAGTCCGGGTAAAGAATTCTGTCTACCGGGGAGAAGGTATAAGGCATTATCCGAGTCCCTTGGTTCTAACATGGTCGCTTTATTGAATACATTTGGCTTTAAATTAATTTTAAATAAATTATATTTTATTTGATTTTCATGTTTTTCCTATGTATGCCTTTATTATTGATGACTTCATTGATCTCAAACTAGGACGAGTATCCCCGACCCTAGCTTACACTAAGCAAGACGAGTATCCCCGACCTTAGTTCGTGCGTCGTACCTAAAATTGGAGCCTACTAGAAGTTAATAAAATAACAAAATTTTAATTTATTGTAAAGAATTGAAAAACGACTTTGCCATTTTTATTATGTCTTTATTCTGAAGCGGGTCTTCCCAATATTGGTTAAGACGAAATTATTTATCTTCAATCCTCTGAGTTAGTCATGAATCTTTGTGATCCAATGATTAATTTACTTTAACTATAAAAAGAATCTATTTTTTCTAATAAGTAATTACTACAAAAGAGTCAAATTTTAAGAATTAGTCTGACTAAACTAACAATTAAAGATTAACTCCAACTGTGGTATTATGGGCAATGAGATGTTTATTAGTTGCTACATATGTATTGGGCTAGCAGCTTATTTGAGGAAAATATGTGCCTCAACTCATTAATTGGCATTGGGCCTACTATTATTTAAAGAAAATGAATCAACTTCCTGTTAAAGGGGTGTGCTAGCTTTCCTTGAACGAGAATGGGCCAGCAAGTCAGCTCATTGGGCCCTTGTTCTTCTTGTCCCAATCCTATTAATTTCAAACATTCAACTAACAACCCTAATCTCAACAACTGACCGCAACCTGTACTGTTTGTGTATTTTAAGTAAACTTCAACTTTCACAAAGCCAAAAAAACTTTACTAAAAGAGCCAACAACATAAGTATGAAAGTCAAGAAAGGAACAAATATATGCTGCTATAGTGGAGTAATAAAATGGATCATTAAGGACCTTTTGAAAATATACTTCCAATAAAACTTCCAACAAAAAGAAGGCTAAAGAACCTACACCAAACATGGTTCTTTTTCACACACACAAAAAAGACCAACACATTTTGTCCATTTATAAAAAGTCTTC
>ML315519.1:22187-51014 GCA_005239505.1 Nicotiana paniculata
TTGTCCATTTATAAAAAGTCTTCATTAAGCTTTGACATTTTCCTTTTCTACAACATGATCAAGATTGTCATAAAATATTACTCAAATTCTAAGAGGGAAATACTATGAAGCCAAGAAAAATAAAAAAATAGCAAAGTCAAATGTTTAACATTATGATCTCAAGCCTAATTTCAAGATTGAAATCTCAACATCCATCCATATTGCAAATTTCCTTGAAGATGCTTCAAATAAATCTAAACATGCTCAAATCTTCACCAATTGCTATTAAAAATCAGCATTACAAAGGATGAAGAATTACCTGAAATGCTGAAATGCAACAGTACAGTAGCAGAAATTTAACAGCAGAGACATCAGAAAAAGCAAGGAAAAATAGCAGCCACAATGGAATAGGAACAACCGTAAAGAGACAGTGGAAACCGGGAAGTTAATGAAAACCCGAAACGCAANACACTACAAAGGATGAAGAATTACCTGAAATGTTGAAATACAACAGTACAGTAGCAGAAATTTAACAGCAGAGACATCAGGAAAAGCAAGGAAAAATAGCAGCCACAATGGAATAGCAACAACCGTAAAGAGACAGTGGAAACCGGGAAGTTAATGAAAATCCGAAACACAACAACTTTTGAAGGATAAAGAAACTAAAAATGACTTCAAATTTCGACAACAGTGGAAACTTTTTGTTCATTTAGACTGTAAAGAAGTTTTCTCTGTGTTCTTAAAATATGAAAGGAGTAGCCCTTAAGTAAGCAAAGAAAGTCACTTTTGGACAGATTTTGGTTCACCAAAAGTCTGTCCAAAAGGACTGACTTTTGTTCACCAAAAAACTATCAAAAGACTCATTTTTGTGTGCTAAAAACTGTTCAAAAGGGGAAAGGATAGTCCTTCAACAACTGTGGCAGAAGCATGGGGTAAAAGGAAGTATTTCAGTCACCCTAACACTAGAAGTAAGTTGCTAATGTACCCTAATACATGATTACTCGTCTACTCTTCACCTTTTAACAAAATCAGTACCAACCATGTGATTCAAACCAAACTAAGATAGAAAGAACACATAACTATACTCAACAACTTAACTAATAATCAACTAAGAGAAACCCAGAACCTAATGACTAAAATTAACAAAATGATGCACTCATCAACGAAGACATTCATGAAACTCACGATCTTAAATAAAAACGAAATCAGAAACACTAAACATGAAATCGAGACTCAAACGACTAACGCAAAGAAAAAACATATTAACAGTGAGGCAAACTAGAATAATTAATTAAGTTAAACAAAAAAATAAAAATCAGAAACTAGATTAAGAGCTAACTAAAACGATCGCTGGTAAATTTACACTACAAAGAAACTACGACAAAACAGTGGTGCAACAAATATCAGAAACATGGATGAAAAGATTTGAATTCAAGTTTATACCAAATTCAGAGGAATTTGTGGCCAAATAGATCAACGAGAAGATGCCGGGGGCTTAGGGAAGCAGTTGTCTAACCTTGAAACGCTCGTTTCATTGTGGTAGACGTTAAATTCAATGAATTCGGCATCATACTACAAAGAAACGAGTGTTCTTGGGTCGCGACTAGGGTAAAATAGAGGAGAAGTGGTGCGACAATGGTGTGGCAATGGAGGCGGGACAGTGGGGAGGCCGCCAGAGGTGGCTGGCAGGCGGAGGTACATTTTTTGTGTGAAACTATAGGGAAAGTGCACGTTTATATAGGTTTTGTGGGGTCGGGTGGCCTTATTTGTCACTAATTCGAGAAAGAAAAGAGGAAAATTTGGGTGGCTAATGTTTCAGATTTGGCCAGATTTGTGGAGTTTGGTGAGGATTTCGGGGATTTGGGATTTGGATATGGAAAGAGGAGGAAGAGACAAGGAGATGGTGAAAAAATGGGGTCGATATGAGGTGGTCCGCCGCTGGTGGGAAATTTCCTACCGACAGAGCCACCGTGGGGAGCGGTGGAGAGACAGAGAGACGAGAGAGTGAGGAAAGAGGAAGAAGAAAAGAGAATAGGGAAAAATGGGGGCCAAATTTCTTATCTTGAGACCTTATCTACATGGAGTGGAGACTGAATTAGAACCCTTTGATCAAAGTGATATGACGGATGAGATTTAATCTCACTTCACTTATAAAAACGACATAGTTTTGATGCGTATCTCATACCACAAACTTGGACCGGGTCCTGGACCACTGATTTTATCCAAACTGGGCATTTACAAAATAAATTAAAATTAATATTAAAAAACTACCGAAATCTGTTGGTTATTTTGGCCGTTCATTTTAAATGACAGAAATAATTGTGACGTTTGATTTAAATATCACATAATTGAGAATAAACCGATATTTAATTAGTGATATGTATATCAAATGCCAAAGAAAATACTAATTTCAAAAGAAAGAGAAAATTTCAAAAACTTCCCACCCAAATCTCCCTCTCAAGTCCCTAAAAAGAAAAGTTATATTCGCAGCTTCTCTTAGAACAATTCAAGTTCATTTTTTCCCCTCCCCGATTTTGATATCCCATCTGAATCCCTCTGTCCCAACTATGAAACTCAAGAACTTTCAGGAATAGTAGTGTACTCTCTTCTCCTTTAATCCTTCTCTTCCTCTACTGCGCATTCGAATAACTCCATGTTAGAATTTTTTTCTCTCTTGATTGGATTTGAATTCTTTCTTCGTTCTGCAAATGTCAATGAGTAATTTTGTTTAGCAACATGTATTCTACTAGTGTCGCTAATAAACTATTTTCCTGACACTTCTAAATGTCGTAAACAAAATAAGTCAGAAACCACAATTAACTTGCCGACGTTATGTGAAATGTCACAATTTTTAACGTACCAATTAACATCAGTTTGGTTAAAATACTATGTGACGCTAAAGGATTAATAGCATGTTTAGCTAAGCAGTTTGTGTTTGGCTAATTAATTAGCCAAACTTTTAAAAAGTAGTTCTAACTATATTTTTTTCAAAAGTGTTTCTCAAAAAAGTTTTTCTAGGAAAAACTACTCCCACCATTCCAGTTTATGTTAACCTATTTCCTTTTTGGTCAGTTCCAAAAAGAATGACTCCTTTCTAAATTTGGTAATAATTGTTACAATTCTACCCTTAATGATAAGTTTTTATAACCACACAAATACTTCGTGTCCAATCAAACAGGTTCACATAAATTGGAACAAAGGGAGTATTTTTTTTTCTAAGCCAAAGGCCAGACGCATTACACAACAGCAGAAGAGGGAGCTCACCTATATACATGCCAGAGATTTCTATTTCATAGTTACAAATTCTTCCTTCTAAACTAAATTTTTCTTCATTTTGTTAAGCCAGGTTGAATTAAACATTTAAACTTGATTTGGTGGTGTGAGCCGAGCCCAGCATAATCAATCAGTTACCTATTTAATGTGGAACTACCGATGCTTTTGTGTATTTTAAGTATTAATGTTTAGGAGCTACTTTAGTTTATATTGCTTTAGTATGATTTGTAGTACTTGAATTTGTGACTGTTGCTATTGTGGATGTTCAATGAAATTTGATTTCTGTTATATAATGAGTATTATTTAGTATATAATTTATTTTCTTGTTTATGCATATGCTGATGTAAGTTATTTAATCATGCAATATTTAATGAGAAAAGAACGCATTTCAATATTCAACTCGTGATGGTAATTAATTCCCCACAAATTAAGGTTTGTAAAAGAGATTATATTGTGGCGATTATATACCCCAACTAATTAATTATTTTTAACATAAAGCTCATATTGTGATGGTTATACACTGTCACTAATTATTTTTCAAAAATCGCAGATTATATTGCCACAGTTATAAATCACCACAAATTATTATTTTTTAGCATTGAAATCATATAAAGGAGGTCAGAACCCGCCCGATTTTAAAACCCCCACTAATCACAAATTTAATTTGCGGAGGTCGTTGTGGGGGTTCTTTAAAACTGTCACAAAAAGCCTTGTGGCGATGATAACCATGGAGTTTCTTAAAACCCACACAATTCAATTAGTGGGGGGTCCGAAACCGTTACAAAATTAAGAACAAACCTCCAGGAATTACACCTTTTCTTGTAGTGTTTTTTCCCCCTAGCAATGTGGGATTGATGAACCTTAATATAATAGTATTACCCTTCCCAAAAAGAAAATTCTTTTGATTCTTTTGAAGAGTTAACAATACCATATATCTCTTAAATAACTTATCCCAGAAATAGAAATTGGCTTTAAACACCAACCCAGTATATGCAGTGGCGGACTCACGTCGAGCTAAGCGGGTTCAGCTGAACTCGTTTCACCAAAATATAATATTGTGTATGTGATAAATAATGATTCAAGCAGTAAATTTTGTATAAATATTTTATTTGAACCCACTTGACAATTACTATTTCAAGACCAAAGATTTTCATATCAGAAGCATGATTTCTCACTGTAAACTCTTTTATCTTAAGTACTACTGTGTCATTTATGAAGATGATGCAATTCCTATGTTTTTAGTATATTTCCAGCTTGTTGTTAGTATATTTTTCATTCTTAATCAATCCGGGAATTAGACATCGATATCAACTAGGATCACAGATAATAAATTTACAAGGATTGTCCATACTATGATTTGATATCACATATACCAACTAATTATCTCTAGTTTTTCATTGATAGACCCATAAGCACAACTCGAACAGAAAATATTAATACTCCCTCTGTCCCAATTTACGTGGTTTCAAGAGTCAAACCTCTTAATTTTGACTACGCATTTAGACATAAAATCTTTAAATTTTTGAAATAAAATTTATATATGTGTACACCACGAAGTGCTATAAGTCATAATAATTAACAATTCAAAATATTAAAAAAGCATATAAATAATCACGGTCAAAGGAAAACTCCTTTGACTCTTGAAATCCGAACTCCGACACATAAATTGGGATGAAGGGTGTAACGACCCGGTCGGTCGTTTTGAATGGTGTAGCTCCGTTCCCCCATTTACTACTTATTTCATGCTTAATTGTTGCTATGTGACTTATCGGGGTAGCTGGTTCGCATCCGGGGATGTTGGAAGCTTAAGTTGTAAAGGTTAACCGGATATTGACTTATGTGTAAATGGCTCCGGAATAGAGTTTTGATGGTTCCAATAGCTTTGTTAGGTAATTTCGAACTTAGGAGTGTGTTTGGATAGTGATTTGGAGGTCCGTAATTGATTTAGGCTTGAATGGCAAAAGTTGGAAATTTGAAGTTTTGGAAGTTAATAAGTTTGACCAAGAGTTGACTTTGTGGTTACCGGACTCGAATTTTGATTCCGAAAGTTGTAGTAGGTCTGTGGTGTCAATTATGACTTGTGTGCAAAATTTGGGGTCAATCAGACTTGATATGATAGGTTTCAGCATCGTAGAAGTTGGAATTTTCTAGTTTTCATTATGCTTGAATTGAGGCGCGATTCGTATTTCGATGTTGTTTGATGTAATTTAAGGCTTAAACTAAGTTCCTATCGTATTTTAGGACTTGTTGGTATGTTTGATTGAGGTCCGGGAGAGCTCAGGTGGAGTTTAGATGGTTAACGGATCAAGTTTGGAATTAAAAGACTGCTGAAATGCACCAGGTCTGATGCGATCGCACTTGCGGAGTTTTGATCACAGGTGCGAGCTTGCAGAAGCGAGCAGGGGAGGGCAGAAGCGGCCTGAAAATAGGTGTGCAGTGGTTGCAGGTGCGAGGGTATTTCCGCACCTGCGTGATCGCAGATGCGCTGTATGGGCGCAGAAGCGGAGTTTAGTGAAGAGGTTGTGGAATGCAGGTGCAGAGGAAGTTCCGTAGATGCGGACTCGCATCTGCGCGTGTGTGATCGCAGAAGCGAAGTAGGGACCTTTAGGCATAACCGTAGAAGCGTAGGAATTGTCCGCACCTGCGAGACTGCAGATGTAGTTAAGTGGGTCGCAAGTGCGAAAGCACTGGCAGTGTTAAATCCGAAGGGTTTCGCGATTTTTCTTATTTTGGACTTGCAAACTTAGACCAAGGCGATTTTTGAGAGGGATTTTGAGGGATTTCTTGAGGTAAGTCACTTGTGATAATTTTTATTCAATAATCTTGTTTGCCCATTGAATTTCCCACCTAGTTTGTGTGTTTTTTAGGTGAATTTGTGGGAGTTTGAGGCAAGGGATTTAGAGAATTAATTTGGGGATTTGAGTGGCAATTTGGTTGTGGATTTTGGTAAACTTGGTATGATTGGACTCGTGGCGGATGGGCTTCAGAATTTTGTAACTTTTATTGCATTCCGAGACGTGGGCCCGGGGGGTTGACTTTTGAATTGACTTTTTGACTTTTGATTAAGAACTTAGCATTTTTATATGGAATTGATTCCTTTAGCTCGTGTTAATTGTATTGACCTGTTTGTGGCTAGATTCGAGGCATTAAGAGGCTGATTCACGGGCAAGGGCTTATTGGAGTAGAGATTTGCACGGTTTGAGGTAAGTAACACTTCTAAACTTGATTCTGAGGGTATGAAACCCCTATTTACGTGTTATGTGATTTATGTTAAGGTGACGTGCATGCTAGGTGATGAGCGTGTTATTTTATCTGAACATTATTAGTGTACTCTAAGTGTTAGAGTACTTGAGTTGTGATTTATGCTAGAAAACATGTCTAGGCTATATGTTGCTACTATTGGGACCCACAGTGGTCGATCTTTGTTGTTGAGTTATTTGCTTAATTACTGTTATGTACTCAGTCACAATCATCATTGGATATTATATCTCGTCTTCGTTACCGTATATTGTCACATCTTGTATCATTTATTTAGGCTACTTAGCATGAGTGTTGTGAGCCCGAGAGACTGGAGAAATTGATGGTTGAGTGAGGCCGAAGGCCTATTTGTGAGCGACATTTATGGGATCGGGATGCACACCGCAACACACTTTATTGATGCATGCCAAAATTTGGCTTATTATAGTGCATGGCTGGATCTGCCCCTCCGGAGTCTGCACACCCACAATGAGCACAATTTATATTGCTTCATTTGCATTTGACTGGATATGCTCTGGATTTATTTGCATTTGGGCTGGATCTGCCCTGGACTTATTTGCATTTGGGTTGGATCTACCCTGGGCTAAATCTGCCCCGCAAAGTGCTGAGTGATTGAGTGTGATCAATGAGAATTGAGATAGTTAGGTTAAGTACTCCGAGAGTGTGAATACGCGAGGCTTTTGTTGTGTTGCATCACATATGATATGCATATTGGCATGTAGATATAGAGATGTCATATTCATCATATCATTTAGACTTGGCATATTTTATCTATTCAGAATTAAATTGTTAAACCGGGAAGTATGCTTAAATTCTTGTACTATTACCTAAAGATTATGAATTTCTGAGATAATACTGTCATATTTTCCGTAAAATTCCATGCTGTTAATTCCGTATATGGGATGTAATGTTCGAGTATGTCACTACTTTCAGTCCAAAGGTTAGATTTGTTACTTATTGAGTTGGTTATACTCACGCTACACCTTGTACTTCGTGTTCATATCCAGGTGTTACCAGTCATGGTGGTTGCTGATTCACAGAGTTCAGTCATTCGGAGATTATCGAGGTAGCTTCCTGGCGTCCGTGACCTTGACTCTCCTCCCCTTAACCTCAGTTTACATATTCAGTTTCTGTATTTCTTAGACAGTGTATTAGACTTAGTATTGTATAGAAGATCATGTACTCAGTGACACCCTGGTTTTGGGAAACTTATGTATTGAGTTATGACATTTTATCCCGTTTAATGACATTTTCACTTATTTAAACCTATTTTAGTATACTTTAAATTTGGAAGTATTGGTAATGTGTGAGTTGTCATCTTGCCTAGTACCATGATAGGCGACATCACGACAGGTTGAGTTTTGGGTCGTGACAAGTTTGTATCAGATCCTAGGTTACATAGGTCTTACGAGTCATGAGCAGGTTTAGTAGAGTCTTGCGGATCAGTACAGAGACATTTGTACTTATCTTCGAGAGGATACCGAACCCTTAGGAAAACTTCACATTCTTGTATTCTTGTCGTGCGAATTTGTTGATTCCGGGAACTAAGCTTCAATTATTCTATTCTCTCACATATGGTGAGGACACGTGCTACCGGACCGGACGGACAACCACCAGTACCACCGGCTAGGGCCATGAGAGGTGGGGGTCGTGGTAGGGATTGCGATAGGGGCTGAGGGGCAGCTTGTACATCAACTAGAGCATTGCCTGCAGATCTACCGGTTGCTCCAACATAGAAGCAGGTTCCAGATATGGTTGAGCCAGTGGGCCAGCTTAGGCACCAGTTGTACCCACTATGATCCCAGGCCTTCAGGAGGCTTTGTCTCAGAAATTGACTGTGTTCACTAGCCTTTCTCAGGTGGTTTCTGTTCAGACCGCGCCAACCACTTCTCAGGCCCAGGGAGGTACTCAGACTCCCTCCGCCCGTACTCCAAAGCAGGTAATGCAAGGACTTCAGACATCGGGGTTATTACCAGCCCAGCCGGCTGCAGTTGCTCAAGCCCGGGTGGATCCCGTTATGAGTGATGATGATCGGAGGAGACTAGAGAGATTTGGGAGACTCCAGCCTCCATCATTGAGTGGCTGAGTCAGAGGACGCCCAGGACTTCTTGGATAGGTGATAGTGGATTTTTCGTACGTCGGGTATGCTAGAGACCAGTAGTGTCTCATTTACTACTGTTTAGTTTGTTGGGCTGCCTTCATATGGCGGGAGGCCTATGAGAGGCGGAGGCCAGTCTGTGCAGCACCACTTTCATGGCATGAGTTCTTTGTTCTCTTCTAGGAGAAGTTTGTTCCACAGACCCACAGGGAGGAGCTGCGCAGACAGTTCGAGTAGCTGCATCAGGAGGGCATGTATGTGACCTAGTATGAAATGAGATTTCAGAGTTGGCTCATCACGTAGTTTGGTTGGTTCCCACCGACAGGGAGAGGATTGGGAGGTTCATTGATGGCCTCTACTATCAGTTGTTTTTTGTTATGACTCAAGAGAGTGTATCGGGTGCTACGTTCGTCGAGGTAGTTGATATTTCTCGGAGGCTAGAGATGGTCCGTAGTCAGGAATGCGACGAGAGGGAGGCCAAGAGGCCTCGTAGTTCGGGTGGGTTCAGCGGTGTTCCTTTTGGGGGTCAGTTCCACCACATCAAGGGTCGTCCTTATAGGCCCGCTCAATTGACTCGTTCAAGTCATCGTGGCGTATCGTCTAGCCATATATCATATAGTGCTTGACCAGGTTAGTCATCTCTCAGAGCAGTCCCAGCTTAGAGTTCATCTCGTGCACCTTCAGTTCAGGGTTCATCTACACCAGGTTCTTTTGGTAGTTATTCTGGTTCTCGGGGTGGGGCTTTGGCAGCTAAGGGTTTCCCTAGAGGGGGAGGTTGATCAGGTGGTGGTCATGCTCAATTCTATGCTATTCCTGCCAGGCTAGATGTCGTTGTTTCAGACACAGTGATCACATGTATTGTCTCAATATGCTATAACGATGCTTCTGTATTATTTGACCCTGCTTCCACTTATTTGTATGTATCATCATATTCTTCTCGTTATCTGGATATTCCATGTGAGTCCTTAGTTTCATCTGTTCACGTATATATGCTAGTGGGCAATACTATTAATGTGGATCGTGTATATCGTTCATGTGTAGTGACTATTGGAGGATTAAAGACTAGATTTGATCTCTTATTGCTTAGTATGGTCGAATTCGACGTGATTTTGGGCATGGATTGGTTGTCTCCATGTCATGCTATTCTGGATTGTCACGCTAAGACCGTAATATTGGAGGTGCCGTGGTTGCCAAGGATTGAATGGAGAGGTTCTCTAGATTATGTTCCCAGTAGGGCAATTTCTAATTTGAAGGCCCAACAGATGGTTAGGAAGGGGTGTCTATCATATTTGTCCTTTATGAGGGATGTTGGTGATGATACCCCTACTATTGATTATGTTTTGATGGTGCGAGACTTTCCGGATATGTTTCCTGCGGACCTGCCAGCATGCCACTCGATAGGGAAATTAAATTTGGTAGTGACTTGTGCCGGGCACTCAGGCCATTTCTATTCCTCTGTATCGTATGGCACCAACTGAGTCGAAGGAATTGAAAAAGCAGCTTCAGGAACTTCTTAATAAGAGGTTTATTAGGCCTAATGTGTCGCCTTGGGATGCTTCGGTTTTGTTTATGAAGAAGAAGGATGGTACTATGCGAATGTGCATAGACTATAGGTAGTTAAACAAAGTTACAATCAATAACAAGTATCCTTTGCCATGAATTGATGATCTATTTGACAAGCTTCAGGGATTGAGGGTGCTCTCTAAGATTGATTTGAGGTATGGGTATCACCAGTTGAAGATTCGAGACTCGGATATTCTAAAGATGGCATTCAGGATCCGTTATGGTCACCATGAGTTCCTTGTGATGTCTTTTGGGCTGACCAACTCCCTAACAACATTCATGTATATGATGAACATTGTATTTCAGCGTTATCTCGACTCGTTTGTCATAGTATTCATAGATGATATCCAGGTGTACTCATGTAGCCGCGAGGAGCATGTCTAGCATTTGAGGATTGTACTAAGCGGTTGAGGGAGGAGAAGCTTTGTGCCATGTTCTCCAAGTGTGAGTTTTTGCTTAGTTCGGTGGCATTCTTAGGGCACGTGGTGTCCAGTGAGGGGATTAAGGTGGATCCAAAGAAGATAGAGGCGGTCCAGAGTTGGCCCAGTCCGTCTCCAGCCACAAAGATTTGGAGCTTTCTTGGCTTGGCCGGTTATTATCATCTCTTCGTGGAAGGTTTCTCGTTGATTGCTTTTTTTTTGACCAAATTGACCTAGAAGAGTGCTCCTTTTAGGTGGTTAGATGAGTGTGACAAGGGATTTTAGAAGCTCAATATTGCCTTGACTACAACTCCAGTTCTAGTTTTGCCTTCAGTGTCAGGCTCTTATACAGTGTATTGTGTTGCTTTTCGGATCGGTATCGGGTGTCTCTTGATGCAGAAGGGTAGAGTGATTGCTTATGCTTCGCTCCAGTTTAATCCCCATGAGAAGAACTGCCTTTTTCATGATTTAGAGTTGACAACCATAGTTCATGCATTGAAGATTTGGAGGCATTATCTCTACGACGTGTCTTGTGAGGTATTTACGGATCATCGAAGTCTCCATCACTTGTTCAAACATAAGGATCTAAATTTGAGGCAGCGGAGATGGTTGAGATGCTAAAGGACTATGATATTACCATTCTGTATCATCCCTGGAAGGCCAATGTGGTAGCCAATGCCTTGAGTAAAAAGGCGATGAGTATAGGTAGCCTTGTATTTATTCTTGTTAGTGAGACACCGCTTGCAGTTTATGTTCAGGCCTTGACCAACCAGTTCGTGAGATTTGATATTTCGGAGCCCAATCGGGTTCTAGTTTGTGTGGTTTCTCGGTCTTCCGTATATGATCTCCTCAACGAACGCCGATATGATGATCCCCATTTGCTTGTCCTTAAGGACACGGTTCAACACGATGATGCCAATGATCTTACTATTGGGGATGATGGGGTGTTGAGGATGCAGGGTCGGATTTGTTTGCTTATTGTATATGGGTTACGTGAGTTGATCCTTGAGAAGGCCCACAGTTCGTGGTATTCCACCATCCAGGTGCCGCGAAGATATACCTGGACAAAAGGCATCATTATTGGTGGAGGGGGATGAAGAAGGATATGGTAAGGTTTGTAGCTCGGTGACTAAATTATCAGCAGGTGAAGTATGAGCATCAGAGACCGGGCGGATTGCTTCAGAAGCTTGAGATTCCGGAGTAGAAATGGAAGCGTATTACCATGGATTTTGCAGTTGGGCGGCCATGGTCTTCTAGGAAGTTTGATGCTATTTGGGTGATTGTAGATCGGTTGACCAAGTCCGCGCATTTCATTCCAGTCGGGACTACTTATTCTTCAGAGCGGTTGGCTGAGATATACATCCGCGAAAGTGTTCGCCTTCACGGTGTGCCGATGTCCATCATTTCAAATCAGGGCACGCTATTTACATCGCAGTTTTGGAGAGCCGTGTAGCGAGAGTTGGGCACACAAGTTGAGCTGAGTACATCATTTTACCCTCAGACGGACGGGCAGTCCGAGCGCACTATTCAGATATTGAAGGATATGCTACGCGCTTATTTCATAGATTTCGGGGGTTCTTGGGATCAGTTTCTACCGGTCGCAGAGTTTTCCTACAATAATATCTACCAGTCGAGCATTCAGATGGTTCCATGTGAGGCTTTATATGGGAGACGGCGTCGGTCTCCGATGGGATGGTTTGAGCCGGGAAAGGCTAAACTATTGGGTATGACTTAGTTTAGGATGCTTTGGACAAGGTTAAGTTGATTCAGGACCGGCTTCGCACGACACAGTCTAGACAGAAAAGTTACGCCGATTGGAAGGTTCGTGATTTTGCTTACATGGTTGGCGAGAAGGTACTGCTCAAGGTTTCACCCATGAAGGGTGTAATGAGGTTCGGGAAGAAGGGCAAGATGATCCCTCGGTATATTGGGCCGTTTGAGGTGCTTCAGAGGTTTGGAGAGGTGGCTTACAAGCTTGCTTTGCCGCCTAGTCTGTCGAGTGTTAATCCGATATTTCATATTTCTATGCTTCGGAAGTATGTCGGCGATCTGTCTCATGTTCTGGATTTCAGCACGGTTCAGTTGGATGGTGATTTGACTTATGATGTGGAGGCTTTTGGATCGGCAGGTTCGAAAGTTGAGGTTAAAAGACATGGCTTCAGTGAAGGTGCAGTGGAGAGGTCAGCCAGTTGAGGAGGCTACATGGGAGACCGAGCGGGAGATGCGGAGCATACATTCACGCATATTTGAGACTCCGGGTATGTTTCTAGACGTGTTCGAGGACGAACATTTATTTAAGAGGGGGAGGATGTAACGACTCGGCCGTAGAAGCGGAGGAATTGTCCGCACCTGCGAGACCGCAAATGCGGTTAAGTGGGTCACAAGTGCGAAAGCACCGGCAGTGTTAAATCCGAAGGGTTTCGTGATTTCTCTCATTTTGGATTTTGCAAACTCGGACCAAGGCGATTATTTGCTCTCTTGATTTTTAATCTAGTTCTTTGGTTGATTTTGGATGCTGATTTACCTAGCAGGTTGGATTAGATGATATCACGACTATTGATGAGATTTTTGGTCTTGATAATGTCCCAAAGAGTGTTGCCATAAAGTTGTAAATAGCTAGTTCCGTTGAGAATCGTCATTAACCAATCACATATCAGACGTGCCATTTTTTCTTCTTCTACTACTACCAAGTTTAACTCATGCCATTGAAGGTACTAATCATGAGTTTCTTTATGGATTGTGATAATAATGATAATTATCATGTGGGAAAATCAGACGTGGATTTATTAGAATTTCCACTGAATTTAGAGTACTTAGAAGCTGAATTTTTCTTGTGGGCAGCTTTTGGGCGTGGCTTGGATAGCTTCTCACCTGATCTTGCCGCCGGTGGGCCGCCACCAATTGGTGCCAGAATTGCCAAACTTAGCCCTCTTATTAAAGATGTTATTGCCCAGTTTGGTTTCCAAGAAGTTGGTCATTTGAGGTTTTCTTCTTCTCAATTTAAAACAATTAAGGGGTCGTTTGGTATCCATTAGAGAAAAATAATGCATTAGCTTTTGGTATTATCAGTGGCGGAGCCACAGTCAATCAAAGGGTGTCAATCGACACTCCTTTGCCGAAAAATTATATAGTATTGCTAGATAAATTTTTTTGTTTTATGTCTATTTACGATAGGTTGACTCTCCTTAACTTTTTGATATATTTAATATTTTATATATTTTGATATCCCTTAGTAAAAATCCTGGCTCCGCCGCTTGGTATTACTAATCCCTTGTTTGAAACACTTTTTCAATATATGTATTAGTAATGTAAGTATTGGTTATACAACCTATTTGGTATTATTCTATGTATAAGTAATACATAGCAAATCATGGTATTAACAATACCAAGGCTATTAATGTATGCATTAGCATGGTTAAAGACAAAATTGTCCTTAAAATCTCTTAAAGTTAAAGAATATGGAAGGTATTTTTGTAAACAACTAATTTGTTTTAAAATTGTACAATGCATTTTAATTGTTAATATACCACATCAAACAGTGAATAAGAAATAATCTATGCATATATAACTAATGCTTGCATTACTAACCTATGCATTACCTGTCCAACATTATTCTTATACACCCGACCAAAAGACCCCGAGTGAATATGATGTTAATTTGTACATGCAATATGTTAGTATTAAAAGAAATGACAAATTGATATGCAGGGCAATCAAGATGACAGTAGCAGGATTTCCAAGACCATTGCTAAATCTTAGCGCAGAGTCATTTGGCACAGTTATGAACGATGCATTTGGACATCTTGTAGTAAAAATATCATTCTTGTGGAACAGACTAATAAAAAAAGTGTATCATCTAAATTGAGACCGAGGGAGGGGCTGAAGGATGGAAGGTGCAAAGTAGATCGTGGTGACTATGAGACGGCCTTGCTATTGAGCTTCTTGCCTTCCATCTTTCTTTGATATTCCAATCTTTCTTCTTAGAACGTATTGATTTGACCCCATAAGCAGGACCAAGCATGTTGCCTACGCTAAGGCGCAACTTCGCGCAGCTGTTACGCCCTTGCTTCTTGCCCCTTATTTCCGAACTTATTTTTTCTCTGGGTAGTGGAGAGAAACTGATTTTCTTGAATTGCTATTTCCATCAGCCGGCCGGTGGGAGTGAGAAGTTTGGGATATGTTTGGTGTTTCTTCCTAATGAACCTAAAAAAAGGATAAAGGCCCAGCAAAAGTTACTTATTTTTCGAGACCCCGTTATAAGTTCTATCCATATATGTTCTGATCACCAAGTCATACCATGTTCTGAGAAAGATTTATCATCCGAAAAAAGAAAAAAATGGAGTCTTTGTCTAAAGAAATGCGTTGAGAAAGGGCAGATGTATAGAACCTTTCAACGAGATAGTGCTTTTTCAACTCTCTCAAAATGGAATCTATTCCAAACATATATGCCATGGTTCCTTACTTCGACAGGGTACAAATATCTANCTTCATGTCTAGTAGCTGAATTTATTCCATTGTTAGCCTTCCATTTCAGTGTTCTTACGGATAATGTTTCTTTAAAATAACTTATATTTATAGGCGGATTCAAAATATTAATTTTTTGGGTTCCTAAAAAGTTCTCAAACTAATACTATATAATAATAACTGGATTAACGATTTGGTTTCAAACACTGCCCCTAAAGCTTTTGCCGTTAGACTACTGATCATAAAAGTTGTTCTTTTTCTTTTCTTTTCTTTTCTGTTCAAACTAATAATGAATGACTTGTACACGTCATGTGAATATTATCTGACAAAATTTAATGGGTTCACGAGATCTACCCCTGCTTACGTTATACCAAACACACTAGTATGATTTCAGATATTCATAACAACACTGTCCCTAAAGCTTTTGTAGTTAGAAAACAACAACAACAACAACAACAACAAATCTGTTAGTTTTCTACAAGTGAGATCTGGGAAGGGTAAGATGTACGCAGCCTTACCCCTACCGTTGAAAGAGCAGAGAGACTGTTACCGATAGACCCTCGGTTAGAGAACGACAAAGAAGCTACATCATCACGAGGATCATAAATGTTCTTTTTTTCTTTTCTTTTCTTTTCAAACTAATCAGGAATGACTTATACACATCATGTGAACATTTCCAGTTAGCAGCAGGATTATTAGGTGTGGAATCCGGGCAAGATGCAGTTCTAAGGACGTTACTATATCAGAGAGCATAGAGAAAGTGGAACCCTACGGGATATCAGTGGCGGAATTCACGAGCCGGATATCGAAGTTGAGGAACAAGCTAGGACACCGAGGATTGAAAGATGAAGGACTTATTGTAAAACCAAAGGAAGGTGCTGAAGAGAAGCTGAAAGGGAACGTGCTGGCCGGCGACAAACACTCTCTTGCCTATGATCGGACGCCGGAGGAAATACTCCGGATAGCATACGGAACCGGAAAAGAAAATAAACAGGGCGGTTTTTTTCCTAAGGGAGGTGACAGTCGGATTGCCAAATCCCATCTTGGAAAAATTAAGAAATCTGAAGGCTAAAAAGCTTTGTTTAATTTCCAGCTTTACATGCAAGCGAAAATCAGGCATAATATAGATAGATAGATAGTCATAGACGATATAGGAAAAAATGAAGGAAAAAAGTAAAGAGGGTATGGAAAAAAGATGAGCTTCTAAAATACAATTAAGAACAAGCTCATTATTTTGTGCTTTATGTTATTTTGTTGATTTTATTTTGTTCTATCGTTTCTTCATAATATTGGTGCATTTGTTTTCTTTTATGATTTCTTTCTCCCACTTTTTACTCTTTTGTTCATATTTGACGATTTCTATTTGTTTATTGTCTCCGTCTTTGTTAATTTCGATATTTATCCATGTAAGGACGAGAAGTTATTATTATCATTACTAGTGTTAGAATTCGTGCTATGCGCGGATAATTTAATAAAATATTAATCTTATAAAATCATGATTTGATATATCATAATATTTTGATAAATATTAGCTGTTATTTTATTATGTAATGCTGTGTGCAGAAATATAATAGAATCTATACAAAATCAAAAGATAACATCACATATAATCTATGAAGCCTCTAAGGAAGTATTGAAAACAATGACTATCTGTAAAACTGAAAGACGCTAAAGTAATGATAATGCCCTGAAAGAACTAGGGATCACCACATAGCTGGTATGAGAATCCTAGCGCTCTGAATCGTCAACCTGTAAATCATTCCCTACATTGTGAGATGCAGACCCTGGGCAAAAGGGATGTCAGTACATTTGAATTGCACTGGTATGTAAAGCAACTAAAAAAAGAATGCAAATGTTGAAACTGAAACTAAACTGATAACTTATACTAACAGCTGATAGCTGAACTAACAACTGATAACTGAACTAATAAAGGAACTCATAACTGATAGTTGAACAAAACAAATTAGTAAGGATATGAATATTCCCTCTTCTGAATGATGAACAACCTGTTTATCTGAGTAAATAAACTGCGGCCTCAAGCCCAATATATATGTGAACAAGTTGCAACCTCAGGTCCAAGTATACGTATACATAATTGCTTGCTCAGGCCCAAAGATGCATAAAACATAAATTGCGCCCTTAGGCTCAAAGATGCATAAAGCATAAACTGCGGCCTCAGGCCCAAAGATACATAAAAATATTAACTGCGGTCTCAGGCCTAAATACAGGTTTTTAACATTCAGGGATTTGAATTCAGGACCGGAGAATCATACTACAATATGTGATGCTGAAATACTGAATCATATTGAGTTACATGATACTAGAATACTGAATAGGACTAAACAGAGACATGTGTTCTTGAACTGATTATGAAAACTGAAACTTCAATTGTTTATGACATGCTGAGTAATCTGGACTGAGACTCATGGGCATCAAAACGAATTCTATATTGATTACGCATTGAGCTCACAAGATCAGAATGAAAGTCATGAATGAGTTATCAAGCTAAAGAACAGAAAATCTGCAACTATTCAAGGCATTAAGCTTAGCTATATTTCAGAGGCAATTAGTAACGTTGGAACGTAGTGTAGGGAGAATCATAAACTTTCCCAAACATAGAGAGTTAATCTCACATACCTTAATTTCCTACTCTTGAGCATAATAAATCATTAGCCAACCCGACAACTTTAATCTATAGCAATACAAGTCAAAGGAATTCCATATTAGAAATAATACTCGTGTTTTGGTCACTTGGCATTTTATCAAATATTTGATGGCATAAAGCTTCATTGTCACGACCCAAATCCCAACCCAGGTCGCGATGGCGCCCAACACCGCAGTCAGGCAAGCCAATCATTTCCCACTAGTGAGTTCCATGTGGTTTATCAAAATATTTTTCCACACTTGCTTAACTTAGTTTTCCTTTTTGAGACACTAAGTAGAAATAGATAACCTAGACATCTTTATACAAAACCGATAATCATGAAAGTGTAATTTACGATTTACATTCCAAAATAAAGTCTACTAGCGTGTGTGCCAGGAACTAGTGTCACAAGTCTACAGGCAGCTAACAGAATAATACCAAAAGAATAAGAAGTTTGTCCTACTGTCAGAGTAAGTATAGACGGAAATGGCAAAAGAATAGCTCCAAAGTGCTGCTGAGAGTCGCCAAAAGAAGCAGCTCACCGTGGATTTTAGACCAGGTAGGTGTATCAAGGACGAACTCCGGGGTGATACCCAGATGTACCCGCCTCAAAACCTGTACAATTAACTAAAGAGTGTAGCATGAGTACATAAACAATCTGTACCCAGTAAGTATCCTGCCTAATCTCGAAGAAGTGGTGACGAGAGGTCGACGTGACACTTACTAGGGTCAGAATAATATATTTTAAGTGTAAAGCTAAGCAGGAATGACAATTTATGAATAATAAAGGAGATAGGAACATCAAATATCCTTTACAATTACCTGTACACGTCAATTTTTCTAGCATACAATTTACCTAGTTTTCATTTCTCATGGTATTTAGCAGATACATAATCACATAACACCCAACATCTAACAGACACATAACATGATGTGAACGTACGACTGACACAACGCGAAAGTAAATGTGCACTGCCGAAGGTTCGAACGGCTCGAACCATCGATGCATCTACTACACCACTCACGAATCGAACATGCCACGCGGTTGACATAATAGTAGGGCTACCCCGCTCGTGAATCATACATGCGACGCGGGTTCCCGTATATATACACATAATTAACAGGAAATCAAAAATTTCAGTAGAGAATATACTTACAGAGAAGGTTCCAATAATATAACTCTCAGAATGTAACCTCCTAAATGTTCACTTAATAATTCAATGATATTAGGCAACCTAAATTAACAATTAGGATTATAGTTACGGCACATAAAGCATGCTTGTGAATCCTAAACTCCCCGACACGACATAATAGTAGCTACGCACGGACTCTCATCACTTCATGTGTGCGTAGCCCCCACAAATAAAGACATGCAATTATTTATATTCACCTATGGGGACAATTCCCTCTTACGAGGTTAGAAAGGAGACTTACCTAGTGTCAAGCCTACTTTCCGGGTCAAGAACGCGCCCGAAACTCCAAATTCGTCGCCCAAAAACTCGAAACTAGTCAAATATTGCATAAATAAATCAATATAAACTCAAAAGTATGAATTTTTCCTATTTAAATGATTATTTCAACCGAAATTGCAAAATCCCAAAATACAACCCCGGGCCCACATGCTCGAATTCCGGAAATTTCTGGAGGAAATACTTACCCATAGCCTAAGCATCAATATTATATGGTTTTTGTACGATTCTGTAACACATTTCTTGGTAATTTCCCACTTTTGTCAAAAACCTAGGTTTTACTCTAAACCCATGATTTGCACTAATTTAATGTGTAAATCTACCTAGGAATTCAAGTATTAACCTAAGTTTATAGTAGGAATTACTTACCTTACAGTAACTAGGTCGATAACCCTCCTTGCATGCTCTCAAAATTGCCCAAGAATGAAGAAAGTGTTCAAAAATGGCTAAGTTCCGAGTTTAAAACGAAGTGCACTGCCTACAGGCTTTTCGCACCTGCGGCTCAAGGACCGCACCTGCAAAGAAGGGGAAGAGGGCCTGGTTTCGCACATGCGAAGCATAGTCCGCACCTGCGGCTCCGCTTCTGCGAAAAGGGGTCCGCACTTGCCAAAAATGGAAACTCCCTCAGGAGCCGCACATGCGAGACTGGACCGTAGGAGCGGTCTCGTACCTGCAACCGGACCTCCGCAGGTGCGGTCGCACCAGACCTGGTGCACCAGCAGTCATTTTAGGATGTTTTTTGCCTCGTTCGATGCCCGAATTGCATCTGGGCCCACCCGAGATCCCGTCCAAATATACCAACAAGTCCTAAATCATAATACGGACTCGCTCGAGCCTTCGGAACGCCCGAAATAGCACTTAATCTAAGAATCACACTTCAAAACCTGTTGGATCAAACTTAAGAACTTCAAGTTTCTGAATTCTCTTTCAACATGCCGAACCATACCTATTCTACTCGCAATGACACCAAATTTTGCGAGCAAGTCGTAAATGACATAACGGAACTATTCCTGATCTCGAAATTCTGTTCGGACCTTGATAACACAAAAACACGTTCTAAACCTCAATTTGAATTTAAGGACATTCTTACTTCACTATTTGGCGCCGAAATGCTCCCAGGTCATCCAAAACCCGTTCCGAACACACGCCCAAGTCCGAAATCATCATACGAACCTACTGGAATCTTCGGATCTCGATTCCGGAGTCGTTTACTGAAAATGTTGACTGAAGTCAAACTTGGCCTTTAAGGCCAACTTAGGGAACTAAGTGTTCCTATGCTACTCCAAACTCCTCCAAATCTCGAACCACCCGTCCCCACAAGTCATAAATTAGTAAAAGCAACTACGGGAAGTCTCATTTAGGGGCACAGGGTCCTAGATCACAAAACGACCAGTCGGGTCTTTACATTCTCCACCTCTTAAACAAACGTTCGTCCTCGAGCGGGTCTAGAATAATACCTGGAGTGCTGAATAAGTGTGGATATCTGCTCCGCATGTCCTCCTTGGACTCCCAAGTCTCCTCCTTGACTGGTTGGCCCCTCCATTGGACCTTTACGGCAGAAACCCTCTTGGACCTCAACTTAAGACCCTGCCTGTCAGTGATAGCAACTGGCTCTTCCTCATAACCAAACCTCTCATCTAGCTGAATGGTACTGAAATCTACCACGTGAGAGAAGTCGGCATGATACCTCCGGAGCATGGACACATGAAAGAACGAATGAACCCCTGATAAACTGGGAGGTAAAGCAAGGTCATAAGCAACCTCCCCAACTCGCCTCAACACCTCAAAAGGGACTATAAACCTCGGGCTCAACTTTCCCTTCTTCCCAAACCTCATAATACCCTTCATCGGCGAGACCTTCAACATAAACTACTTGCCCACCATAAATGATACATCACGTGCCTTCTGATCCGCGTAACTCTTCTGTCTGGACTAAGCTGTGCGAAGTCTCTCCTGAATCAACTTCACCTTCTCTAAAGCATCCTTCACCAGATCGGTGCCATATAGCTTAGCCTCGCCAGGCTCAAACCACCTGATGGGAGATCGACATCGCCGACCATACAAGGCCTCAAATGGAGCTATCTCAATGATGGACTGATAACTATTATTATAAGCAAACTCGGACAAAGGCAAGAACTGGTCCCACTGCCCTCCAAATTCAATCACACATGCTCTGAGCATGTCCTCCAATATCTGAACTGTCCGCTCCGACTGCCCGTCGGTCTGAGGGTGGAATGCTTTGCTGAGCTCTACCCGGGTTCCTAACTCACTCTGTACGGCTCTCCATAAATGGGAGGTGAACTGAGGGCCTCGATCTGATATAATGGACACAGGCACACCGTGCAACCGAACTATCTCTCGAATGTAGATCTGGGCCAATCTCTCAGAAGTATAAGTAGTAGCTACTGGAATGAAATGTGCCGACTTAGTCAACCTGTCCACAATGACCCAAACTGCATCAACCTTCCGCAAGGCCCGAGGAAATCAAACTACGAAGTCCATAGTGATGCGCTCCCATTTACACTCAGGTATACGCATCTGCTGAAGTAGGCCTCCT
The DNA here is from genome assembly GCA_005239505.1 of Nicotiana paniculata. Lineage (NCBI taxonomy): Eukaryota > Viridiplantae > Streptophyta > Magnoliopsida > Solanales > Solanaceae > Nicotiana > Nicotiana paniculata. The sequence goes on from ML315519.1 coordinate 43,912, forward strand.
GGTCTCTGGTGCTCATATTTAACCTGCTGGCAATTTAGACGCCTAGCCACAAACTCCAGTATCTCTTTCTTCATCCGCCTCCACCAGTAGTGCTGCCTAAGGTCACGATACATCTTTGTAGCACCAAGATGAATAGAATACCGTGAACTATGAGCCTCCTCTAGAATCCTCTCCCTCGGGCCATCAATATTGGGGACACATAAGCGACCCTGAAGTCTTAGAACACCATCCTCGCTAATAGAAATCTCCTTGGCACTATCCTGTACCACCGTCTCCCGGAGATCCACCAAGTGTAGATCATCATACTGCCGAGTCTTGATCTCCCCCAATAATGAAGACTGGGCCATCACGCATGCCAGAACTCGACTGGGCTCGGAAAGGTCCAACCTTACCAGGCAATTAGCCAAGGACTGAATGAACAAAGCTAGAGGTCTCTCCTCTGCTGAAATGAAAGCCAAACTACCCATACTCTCCGCCTTCCTGCTTAAGGCATCCGCTACCACGTTCGCTTTGCCCGGATGATAAAGAATGGTGATGTCATAATCCTTCAGCAACTCAAGCCACATGAGCTGCCTCAAATTAAGATCCCTCTGCTTGAACAAGTGTTGCAGACTGCGGTGATCTGTATAAACCTCACAAGGCACCCCATACAAGTAATGCTTCCAAATCTTAAGAGCATGAATAATCGCCGCCAACTCCAGATCGTGCACAAGCTAATTCTTCTCATGAACCTTCAGCTGCCGTGAAGCATATGCAATAACTCGCCCCTCCTGCATCTACACACAACCCAAACCAATGCGTGAAGCATCACAATAAACCGTATACATCCTAGAACCGGAAGGCAACACTAGAACTGGTGCTGAGGTCAATGTTGTCTTGAGCTCGCCTCACACTCGTCAGACCTTCGAAATAGGGCATTCTTCTGGGTCAATCTAGTCAGAGGAGCTTCAATAAATGAAAAACCCTCCAAAAATCGGCGATAATAACCCGCTAGACCCAAGAAGCTCCTGATCTGTGTAGCTGAAGTAGGGCGTAGCCAACTCTGAACTGCCTCAATCTTTTTAGGATCAACCTTGATACCTTCTCCGGATACCACATGCCCCAATAATGCCATAGAATCCAACCAAAACTCGCACTTAGAGAACTTAGCATACAACTTTTGTTCTCGCAAGGTCTGGAGCATAACTCTAAGATGTTGCTCGTGCTCCCCCAAGCTACGTGAGTAAATCAGAATGTCATCAATGAAGAAAATGACAAAATAATCAATATAAGGCCTAACACTATGTTCATCAAGTCCATAAATGCTGCTGGGGCATTAGTCAAGCCAAAGGACATCACCAGGAACTCGTAATGACCATATCTCGTACGAAAGGTAGTCTTCGGAACATTCGAGTCCCGAATCTTCAGCTGATGGTACCCCGATCTCAAGTCAATCTTAGAAAAAACCCGATCACACTGCAACTGTTCAAACAAATCATCGATACGCGGCAACAGGTACTTGTTCTTCATTGTGACCTTGTTCAACTAGCGGTAGTCAATACACATCTGCATAGTCCCATCCTTCTTCTTCACAAATAACACTGGAGCACCCCAAGGCGATACACTCGGTCTGATAAACCCCTTAGCTAACAACTCCCCAAGCTGTTCCTTCAATTCCTTCGGAGCCATATGGTATGAGGGAATAGATATGGGTTGGGTGCCTGGAGCTAAGTCAATGCAAAAATCAATGTCACGATCCGGTGGCATGCCTGGAAGGTCTGAAGGGAATACATCATCAAACTCTCGGACTACTGGCACTGAATCAATCGTCGGAGACTCGGCGGTGGTGTCCCGCACATAAGTAAGATAAGACAAACAACCCTTCTCGAGCATATGTCGAGCCTTCAGAAAATAAATAACCCGACTAGCGGCACTAACTAAGGAACCTCTCCACTCCAATCTCGGCAACTCGGGCATGGCTAGAGAAACAATCTTGGCATGGCAATCTAGAATGGCATGATAGGGAGACAACCAATCCATGCCCAGGATAACCTCAAAATCGACCATATCAAGCAACAGGAGGTCTGCTCTGGACTCGAACCCACAGAATGCAACCACACAGGACCGATAAATCAGGTCCACAACCACATAATCACCCACAGGAGTGGACACATAAACAGGAGTACCCAAGGATTCACGAGGATTATCTAGGGAATGAACAAATAAGGCTGATACATATGAATACGTGGAACCTGGATCAAATAACACTGATGCATCTGTACTGTAAACTGAAATAATACATGTGATCACGGCTTCTGAGGCCACTGCATCTGATCTGGCCGGAATAACATAGAATCTGGCTGGAGCGCCGTACGACTGGCCTTCACCGGAATGAACAAGAACTGGCTGGGCTCCCCCTACCTGGCCTCCACCTCTAGGACGACCTCTACCAACCTGTCCTCCACCTCTGGGTGGCCGAACTGCCGGTGCTGAAATCATAGGCTGATGACTCTGTTGCACGGCCTTGCCCCGAAGCCTGGGACAAGTCCTCTTAATATGGTCTGGATCCCCGCACTAATAACAACCTCTAGGAACAATAGCCTGCTGCCCTGGAGGAACATGAATAGCTGGAGGACGGTACGAACTCTCTGGCATAGCACTGAAATAAGGACTGGAAGACCCCTGATGACCAGAATCCCGCCGGAGGAGCCCTGAATTGCTGGTGGGTGATAAGAACTCTCCGGCATAGCGCTGAAATAAGGCCTCGTGGATGTGGTGGGGGTGATGAATATGGGGGCCTACTGGGCTGGCCCCTACCAAACTGACCTCTGCCCCTGGCTGGAGCACCTCTGAAATATCCAGAAAATCTAGCTCTCTTATCCTGCTGCCCCTGCTCTCTGCTCCTCGACTGATAACCCTCAATCTTGCGAGCAATCTCTACCACAAGCTGATAAGGAGTCCCCATCTCCACCCCTCGATCCATGTTGGACCTAATGACTGAGTGTAACCTGGCTACAAATCTCTGCACTCTCTTTGCGTCAGTAGGAAGTATCATGAGTGCATGACGAGATAACTCAGAAAACCTAGCCTCGTAGTCAGTCACTGACATATGACACTGCTCCAGCTGCTCAAATTAATACCGCAGCTCTTCCCTCTTAGAGGGTGGAATATATTTGTCCAGGAATAACTGAGTGAACTGCTCCCAAGTGAGGGGAGGAGAATCTACCGGTCTGCCAAGAATGTAAGACTGCCACCATCTGCGGGCCCTGCCCTCTAGCTGAAAAGTAGTAAAGTCAACTCCATGGGACTCCAGTATCCTCATGTTGTACATTATGTCCCTGCACCTATTAATAAAGTCCTGAGCATCCTCATAGCACTCACCTCCGAAGACATGAGCGTGCAGTCTGGTCCATCTGTCTAATAACTTTTGCGGATCGCCGTCCGCAGCTGGTCTGGGCTCAGGTGCAGCTGCTGCCACTGGCTGAACCCCGCCCATAGGTAGTGTACCCGGGGTCTGATATACTGTTGCTGCATGACCGACGACCTGTGCAGTAGGGTTCTGTGCTCCCCCTCCCGCTTGAGATGTGGCCGGATCGGCTGGAAATAAACCAGCCTGCGTCATGGTGTCCATGAACCTCATCATACGGCCCATGACCTGCTGAAATCCTTGAGCTGTCATAAAGTCCAAATGGGCAGGATCTGCCGTGGGTACCTCACCCTGCTCCTCAGTGATGGGATCCTATACTGGATCCACTGAGGGTATAACTAGTACAGTCCTGGGACGTCCTCATCCCCTACCTCGGGCCGGTGCCCTCCCCCGACCCCTGCCATGGCCACGGAGGACGAGGGTAGAATCCCCTCCTAAGTCCGGAACATCGGCTACACGCGTCCTCACCATCTGTGAGAGAATAGAAGAGTGAGATTTAGTATGCTATCAATTGCACGATAGAAGAGGAATAAAGAGAAATTTCCTAACACCCTATAGCCTCCCGAAGATAAATACAGACGTCTCCGTACCGATCTGTAAGACTCTATTGGGTTTGCCTGTAACTCGTGAGACCTACGTGAAGCTAGAGCTTTGATACCCTGTTGTCACGACCCAAAGTCACGACCCAAATCCCAACCCAGGTCGCGATGGCGCCCAACACCGCAGTCAGGCAAGCCAACCATTTCCCACTAGTGAGTTCCATGTAGTTTACCAAAACATTTTTCCACACTTGCTTAACTTAGTTTTCCTTTTTGAGACATTAAGTAGAAACAGATAACCTAGACATCTTTATACAAAAATGATAATCATGAAAGTGTAATTTACGATTTACATTCCAAAATAAAGTCTACTAGCGTGTGTGCCAGGAACTAGTGTCACAAGTCTACAGGCAGCTAACAGAATAATACCAAAAGAATAAGAAGTTTTTCCTACTGTCAGAGTAAGTATAGACAGAAATGGCAAAAGAATAACTCCAAAGTGCTGCTGGGAGTCGCCAAGAGAAGCAGCTCACCGTGGAGTCTAGACCAGGTATGTGCATCAAGGAAGAACTCCCGGGTGATACCCAGATGCACCCGCCTCAGAACCTGTACAATTAACTAAAGAGTGTAGAATGAGTACATAAACAATATGTACCCAGTAAGTATCCCACCTAATCTCGAAGAAGTAGTGATGAGAGGTCGACTTAACACTTACTAGGGTCAGAATAATATGTGTTTAAGTGTAAATCTAAGCAGGAATGGCAATTTATGAATAATAAAGGAGACAGGAACATCAAATATCCTTTACAATTACCTGTACGTGTCAAGTTTTCTAGCATACAATTTACCTAGTTTTCATTTCTAATGGTATTTAGCAGATACATAATCACAGAAAACCCAACATCTAACAGACACATAACATGCCGTGAACGTACGACTGAGACAATGCGAAAGTAAATGTGCATTGCCGAAGGGTTGAACGGCTTGAACCAAAGATGCACTTATTACACCGCTCACGAATCGAACATGCGACGTGGTTGACATAATAGTAGGGCTACCCCACTCGCGAATCATAAATGCGACACGGATTCCCGTATATATACACATAATTAACAGGAAATCAAGAAATTCAGTAGAGAATATACTTACAGAGAAGGTTCCAATAATATAACTTTAAGAATGTAACCTTCTAAATGTTCACTTAATAATTCAATGATATTAGGCAACCTAAATTAACATTTACGATTATAGTTACAGCACATAAAGCATGCTTGTGAATCCTAAACTCCCCGAAACGACATAATAGTAGCTACGCACATACTCTCATCACTTCGTGCGTGCGTAGCCCCCACAAATAAATAAATTCAATTATTTATATTCACCTATGGGGACAATTCCTTCTTATGAGTTTAGAAAGGATACTTACCTCGTGTCAAGCCTACTTTCCGGGTCAAGAACGCGCCCGAAACTCCAAATTCGTCGCCCAAGGACTCGAAACTAGTCAAATATTGCATAAATAAATCAATCTACACTCAAAAGTATGAAATTTCCCTATTTAAATAACTATTTCAACCTAAATTGCAAAATCCCAAAATACACCCCCGAGCCCACATGCTCGGATTCCGAAAATTTCCGGAGGAAATACTTGCCCATAGCCTAAGGTCAATATTATATGATTTTGTACGATTCCGTAACACATTTCTTGGTAGTTTCTCATTTTTGTCAAAAACCTAGGTTTTACTCTAAACTCATGATTTCCACTAATTTAATGTGTTAATCTATCTAGGAATCCAAGTATTAAGAAAGATTTATAGTACGAATTACTTACCTTACAGTAGCTAGGTCGAAAACCCTCCTTGTATGCTCTCAAAATCGCCCAAGAATGAAAAAAGTGTTAAAAAATGACTAAGTCCCGAGTTTAAAACGAAGTGCACTGCCTATAGGCTTTTCGCACCTGCGGTTCGAGGACCGCACCTGCGAAGAATGGGAAGGGGGCCTGGTTTTGCACCTTGCGGAGCATAGTCCGCACCTGCAGCTCTACTTCTGCGGAAAGGGGTTCTCACCTGCGGAAATTGGCAACTCCCTCAGGAGTCGCACCTGCGAGACTAGGACCGCAGGAGCGGTCTCACGCCTGCGACCGGACCTCCGCAAGTGCGGTCGCACCAGACCTGGTACACCAATAGTCATTTTAGGCTGGTTTTTTCCTCGTTCGATGCCCGAATGGCATCTGGGCCCACCCGAGACCCTGTCCCAATATACCAACAAGTCCTAAATCATAATACGAACTCGCTCGAGCCTTTGGAACTCCTGAAACATCGCTAAATCTAAGAATCACACCTCAAACCTATTGGATCAAACTTAAGAACTTCAAGTTTCTAAATTCTCTTTCAACATGCCGAACCATACCTATACTACTCGGAATGACACAAAATTTTGCGAGCAAGTCGTTAATGACATAACAGAACTATTTTCGGTCACAAAATTCCGTTTGGACCTCAATAACACAAAAACACGTTCTAAACCTCAATTTGAACTTAAGGACATTCTTACTTCACTATTTGGCGCCAAAATGCTTCCGGGTCATCCAAAACCCGTTCCAAACACACGCCCATGTCCGTAATCATCATACGAACCTACTGGAATCTTCGGATCTCTATTCCGGGGTCGTTTACTGAAAATGTTGACTGAAGTCAAACATGGTCTTTAAGGCCAACTTAGGGAACTAAGTGTTCCTATACTACTCCAAACTCCTCCAAATCTCGAACCACCCGTCCCCGCAAGTCATAAATCAGTAAAAGCAACTACGGGAAGTCTCATTTAGGGTCACGGGGTCCTAGATCACAAAACGACCGATCGGGTTGTTACATTCATGGTCCTTGTGAGCACGTGATTTTTTCCCGATTGAAAATACTCTTACAAATTCACAAATAGATTTTTCTTAACTGTTTTAGTTTTTATAGAATTTGTAGGAATTTTTGTTAATTATTTGCATTTAGTTGCATATTTTGTGCACTCTTAATGTTTTAAAGTATAACTATTTTTGTCTATTGCTGTGTGCTATTCTAGCTAATTTTGCAAAAGTGTCCAAAAGCTTTCTTGTCTGTTACTGTGTGGCTATTCTAGCTAATATTTGCAAAAGTGTCCAAATTAGCTTTGAA
>ML315521.1:0-33012 GCA_005239505.1 Nicotiana paniculata
CACACCGCAGCGATCCTGGAATCATGCCTTCGTTGGGTTGATATAGCGCTTGGGCTGAAAGGAGCGCCTCAAGAGTCTTTACACCCCTAGTGAGCGCACAAATATTGGGTGGTAATTACTGTGAAGGTGGTAATTACCTTGAACGAAATAGAAATCATGCTAAGTATAAATGTTAAGGCTTCACGCCGATATGTTCAGACCGGAACGGTTGATTATTGATGTCTCTATCTGTGATTATTGTTTTCATGTACTCAGTCCTATTATAGTATATGTTTCATGCCTCAGTCTCGTAAATTGCTAGTTTATTCTATATTATCATTGGTTTGGGCTGATTTTCATATGTTAGAGAATTGTGAGTGTGACTCGAAGGTGCTGACTGAGTGAGGCTTGGAGCCTGGTTTTGAGACAGTTATGAGGTCGGACTACACACCGCAGCGATCCTGGAATCATGCCTTCGTTGGGTTGATATAGCGCTTGGGCTGAAAGGAGCGCCTCAAGAGTCTTTACACCCCTAGTGAGCGCACAAATATTGGGGGATGGATTTCTCTGGACATGGATTTGTCCGAGAATTATGTTCTGGAGATGGATTTTCTCCGTGGTTATTATGTTCCGGAGATGGATTTTCTCCATGGTTATTATGTTACGGAGATGGATCTTCTCCGTGGGGGCTGGATCAGCCTTTTTCCTCAGTACTTGGTGACTGTGTCACTTGTGTTTATGTAATATCCGGGATTGATTTCCCCGGGCCGGGAGGCCGTATTCTAGTACTGAGTAGACCACTTTATGAAAGCTTGATTAATGAGTACACGTCATTCTTGATTCTATATGAATTCATGCTAGTATGCAGAGTTACAGATATATATTAATGCATCGTGTCTATTTCCTGATATATTACTGTCATGTCCAAGCTATATACTGTTGTTTGAATTATCGGAGGTTTAGTCTGTCACTACCTCTCAGCTCGTAGTTTGGTTTCGTTACTACTGAGTTGGTGTACTCACGTTACCCCCTGCACCTTGTGTGCAGATCCAGGTACAACGAAACTCAGCTCGGGTCAGTGAGTAGCAGTAGTTTCATTAGAGTTGGCGAGGTAGCATCTGGCGACCGTGATCTCGTCTTCTCTTTCCTTTCTACCTGTCGTATTTATTTCCAGACTATGCTAGTCATTTCTTTTGGTTGTATTAAGTACTATCAGCTCATGACTGTGTGACATTGGATTCGGGATTAGTAGGATTTGGTTTTTGAATTTCATAAACTAGTTTCCCAAAAATTTGATTTATTATTACTATTATTCATTTCAGACTTGTTAAAAAGGATATTATATTGGTAATTGCAATTTAGTTAGAATAAATGGGTGGCTTTCCTGGTTCCACGACATGCGCCATCACGACTTCGAAATTGGGTCGTGACAAGTTGGTATCAGAGCGCTAGGTTAAATAGGTCTCACAAGTCATGAGCAGGTTTAGTAGAGTTTTGCGGATCGGTACGGAGACATCTGTACTTATCTTCGAGAGGCTACAGAACCTTTAGGTTAAATCTCACATTCTTTGAATTCTGTCGTGCGACTCTGTTGAACTCTGAAACTAAACTTCTTTTGTTTTCATTCTCTCACAGATGGTGAGGACTCATGCTACTGATAGTGGTGACCAGATCCCAGCAGGACCAGCCCAAGGTCGAGGCCGTTGTCGAGGTCGTGGCAAAGGGAGGGGTGCAATCCGCACAGCAGCTGGGGCAGCACCTGTGGACCCTACCATTGCTCAGGAGCAGGTCCCCGCAGCTGAGATTCCAGCGGGGCAGACTCAGGCACCAGGAGTGCTCATTGTGATTCGGGTCTTCAGGAGACCCTAGCCCAGATTTTGACGGTGTGCACTATCTAGGGGTGGGCATAAAATCCAAAAAACCGAATTCCGAACCGAACCGAATTAATTTGGTATTTCGGTTTCGATTTTTTTAGTATTTCGATTTATTTCGTACATAAATTTTGGTATTTTGGTTCGGTATATGGTATTGGGTTTTTGATATTTCGATTTTTCGGTATACTGAAATACCGAAATAATCTTCTTTTTTTTTTGGATGACCGAGAAATCTGTCTGGGGCCGATCCTTTGGACCAACCGCAACCTTCGAAACTCGGTGGATAATGGGTACGCCCCTCTACCCTTCTCCACTTAAATACCAGGCTTTGCTTTGCATGGTGTGGGGGCTTGAACCTGTGATCTAAGACACAAATCCACCACCATTTGCCACTTGAGCTAGGCCTTGGGGGAAAATACCGAAATAGTTTAGTCCAAGCCCAACTTTATTTTTATTTTTTAGCCCAATAACTTTAAGCCCACACCTCAAAAGTCCAAAATCCCTAATTCTCTAATTCCTTACCCTTAGACTTTAGCAAGGTTCCACCAAGCAGATTAAGAACTTCAAGAAATTTTGGAGCATAGATAAAGGGTATACTGTAGCAGTCAACTATCTTTGGCATTGAGCTTGAATGGACTGTTCAACTATCCTTCTTTTTGCTTTAGGATAAAGTATGGCTTTATAGTAGAGGCATAAAAGGAATTGTTGCTTTTTACGTGTAAGTTGTAATACTTAGGTGCAACTTTTTCTCTTGTATTAGCCAATGGTATTATAAGATGCTTCCTTGCATTGCCTCCGTGTTTAATCAAATGCTAGTAAATAATACTAGTTGTATTGGTTTCAAAAGTTGAAACATATCTTTTCAACCCTAATAGCTACAGATTTGAAATACCAAGTCGTACCAAAATATTTTGGTACGGTATTTTGTATACACAATTGATAAAACGAATATCGAAATACCGAACCAAAATTCTTAAATATTGAACCGAAGTACCGAATTCACATCCCTAGCACCAGCTTGGCACAGGTCGTTGTTATGTCCACTACTGCTACTACTTCTCAGGCCGAGGGAGGCATCAAGACTCTAGCTGCCCGGACACCTGTGCAGATCACCCAGGGACTTCAGACACCTGGGGAAGCCCCAGTGCAGCAGATTGCTCCGGTACAGGATTATGTGGTCCCAACTTTAGCTAATGATGAGCAGCGTAGGTTGGAGAGGTTCAGCAGACTCCAGCCTCTGACTTTTAGTGGTACAGAGGGCGAGGACGCCCAGGCCTTCTTGGACAAGTGTCAGAGGATACTACGTACTGCAAGATATAGAGGCCAGCGGGGTTCCATTCACTACATTCCAGTTTTTAGGAGATGCACTTGCTTGGTGGGAGGCCTATGAGAGGCGTAGACCCGCTGATGCATCGCCCCTTACATGGAACCAGTTCTCCATTCTCTTCCTGGAGAAGTATATACCACAGTCTCGCGGAGAGGAGCAGCGCAGAGAGTTCGAGCAGTTGCGTCAGGAAGACATGACCGTGACGCAGTATGAGATGAGGTTCTATGAGTTAGCCCGTCATGCCATCTGGCTAGTTCCCACAAACAGAGAGAGGATTCGGAGATTTGTTGATGGTCTCGCTTATCAGCTACGAATTTTTCTGACCAGGGAGAGGATATCCGCTGCTTCTTTTGAGGAGGTAGTTGACATAGCCAGGGAGATTAAGTCAGTACGCCGCCAGGAGCGTGTTGAGAGAGATAGGCCAAGAGGCCTCGAAGTTCTGGTAGTTATAGTGGTGATCACTTAGGAGGTCAGTCTCGGCACAACAGAGGCAGACCATTCAGGCCTCCTCCCCCAGCTCGTTCAGCTTACAGTGGTGCTTCATCAGGACACGGTCCCCGTAGCTCTCATCTGGACCGTTCCTCATTTAGTGCACTTCCATCCTAGAGCTCATCCCGGCCACCATCAGTTCAGGGTTCCTCAACACATGGTTCTTCTAGCAACTACCCTGGTTCCAAGGGTTCCCTTCAGTCCCCATCGTCAATTGCTGGGAGGGGTTGTTGTAAGTGTGGGGATCCGGATCACATCAAGAGTTATTGTCCCCCCCTTTCTGGTAGTTCATTTCAGCACAGGAGCCAGCCTCCAGCTTCAGCACCAGTTTCTACACCACCCGCTCAGACAGCCAGGGGTGGAGGTCAGTCAGCCAGAGGCCGCTTGAGAGGGGGGGGGGGGTCGGTCAGGTGGAGGACAGGCCCGTTTCTACGCACTTCCGGGCAGAGCAGATGCCATAGCTTCAGATGCAGTGATTACAGGTATTATCTCAGTCTGTCATCGGGATGCTGCAATATTATATGATCCTGGTTCTACATATTCATATATTTCTTCATACTTTGCACATTTCTTGGATACACCCCATGCGTCCTTGTTTTTAGTTGTTCATGTGTCGACTCCGGTGGGGGATACCATTGTTGTAGACCGGGTGTACCGGTCTTGTATTATATTTATTGGGGGTCGGGAGACCAGGTCATATCTATTATTGCTTAGCATGGTGGACTTTAATGTGATTTTGGGCATGGATTGGCTATCTCCACGCCATGCGGTTCTCGACTGTCACGCCAAGACCGTGACCTTAGCGATGCCCAGATTGCCGAGGATTGAGTGGAGAGGTTCGGTGAAGTACGTGTCTAGCAGGTTGATTTCCTTTCTGAAGGCCTTTGTGAGGGATGTTAGTAGTGATACTCCTTCCATTGATTCTGTTCCCGTGGTCTGTGAGTTCCCTGACGTTTTCCCAGCAGACCTTCCAGGCATGCCACCTGACAGGGACATTGATTTTGGTATTGACTTATTGCCAGATACCTATCATATCTCTATTCCACCTTACCGCATGACCCCAGAAGAGTTAAAGGAATTGAAGGAACAACTTCAGGAACTCCTAGATAAGGGGTTCATTCGGCCTAGTGTGTCGCCTTGGGGTGTTCCGGTATTGTTCGTAAAGAAGAAGGATGGATCCATGCGTATGTGCATTGACTATAGGAAGCTGAACAAGGTTATGGTAAAGAAACGGTATCCTTTTCCTCGTATTGATGACTTATTTGATCAGCTTCAGGGAGCTAGGGTGTTCTCCAAGATTGACTTGAGGTCTGGGTACCATCATCTAAAGATTCGGGATTCTGATATTCCGAAGACTGCTTTAAGGACCAGATATGGCCACTATGAGTTTCTAGTTATGTCTTTTGAGCTGACCAATGCCCCAACCGCGTTCATGCATTTGATAAACAACGTGTTTAAGCCTTACCTTGATTCATTCGTTATTGTTTTCATTGACGACATCCTGGTGTACTCTCGTAGCCAGGAGGAGCATGCTCGGCATTTGAGGGTTGTGTTGCAGAGATTGAGGGAGGAGAAGCTTTACGCATAGTTCTCCAAATGTGAGTTTTGGCTTGGTTCGGTAGCTTTCTTGGGTCACGTAGTGTCTAGTGAGGGTATTCAGGTGTACCCAAGGAAGATAGAGGCGGTGTAGAGTTGGCCCAGACCGTCCTCAGCTATGGAGATTAGGAGTTTCCTAGGTTTGGCGGGTTATTACCGTCACTTTGTGGAGGGATTTTCTTCTATTGCTTCACCTTTTACCAGATTGACCCAGAAGGGTGCTCCATTCAGATGGTCCGATGAGTTCGAGGAGAGCTTTCAGAAGCTCAAGTCAGCATTGACTACAACTCCAGTATTGGTATTGCCTGCAGGTTCGGGTTCTTACACAGTCTATTGTGATGCTTCTAGAGTTGGATTGGGAGCGGTTTTGATGCAGGACGGTAGGGTGATTGCCTACGTGTCTAGACAGTTGTAGGTGCATGAGAAGAATTATCCAGTGCACGATCTTGAGTTAGCTGCCATCATTCATGCCTTAAAGGTTTGGCGGCATTACTTGTATGGGGTACAGTGTGAGGTTTTCACTGATCATCGTACCTTGTAGTATCTGCTAAGGCAGAAGGACGTGAATTTGCGTCAGAGGAGATGGTTAGAGATTCTTAAGGACTATGACTTAACTATTTTGTATCACCCGGGGAAGGCCAATGTAGTGGCCGATGCCTTGAGTCGAAGAGCCGAGAGTTTGGGGAGCCTAGCGTACCTTTCAGCAACAGAGCGACCATTAGCACTTGATGTTCAGGCCTTAGCGGGACAGTTTGTGAGATTGGATTTTTCATACCCTCCGCGAGTGGTAGCTAGCATGGCTTCCCGTTCTTCTTTATTCGATCAGATTAAGGCACGACATTATTATGACCGCCACTTGTTAGTTCTTCAGGATCGAGTTCGTCGGGGTGATGCCCGGGATGTGACTATTGGTGATGACGGAGTTATGAGGATGCAGGGCCGTATTTGCGTGCCCAATGTGGATGGTATTTGAGAGTTGATATTAGCAGAGGCTCACAGTTCGTTGTATTCTATTCATCCGGGTGCCGCGAAGATGTACCAAGATATGAAACAATAGTATTCATGGAGGCGGATGAAGAGAGATATAGTGGAGTACGTAGCATGGTGTCTCAACTGCCAGCAGGTCAAGTATGAGCACCAGAGACCAGGTGGATTACTTAAGAGGTTAGATATCTGGAGTGGAAGTGGGAGCAGATCACCATGGACTTTGTAGTTGGGCTTCCACGAACTTCGAAGGGTTTTGATACTATTTGGCTCATTGTAGATAGATTGACGAAGTTCGCGCACTTCATTCCTGTCAGCACTTCTTATACTTCAGAGCGGTTAGCTGGTATTTACATTAAGGAGATTGTCCGATTGCATGGAGTTCCGGTTTCTATTATTTCTAACAGAGGTACTCAGTTCACATCTCAATTTTGGAGGGTCATACAGAGAGGTATGGGTATTGAGGTAGAGTTGAGCACTGCATTTCATCCTCAGACCGACGGGCAGTCGGAAAGGATTAATAAGATAATGGAGGACATGTTACGGGCTTGTGTGATTGATTTTGGTGGTTCATGGGATCAGTTCCTGCCACTAGCGGAGTTTGCATATAATAAAAGCTACCAGTCCAGTATTCAAATGGCCCCGTATGAGGCCCTATATGGTAGGAGGTATAGATCTTCTGTTGGTTGGTTCGAGCCTGGTGAGGCTAAGTTATTGGGGGCAGATTTGATTCAGGATGCGTTGGGGAAGGTGAAGTTGATTCAGGAGAGACTTCGCACGACGCAGTCTAGACAAAAGAGTTATGCGGACCGGAAGGTTCGGAAAGAGAGGAAAGCTAAGTCCCCGGTTTATTGGTCCTTTCAAGGTGCTTCAGAAGGTTGGAGAGGTGGCTTATAGACTTGTCTTACCATCCAGTCTATCGAGTGTTCATCCGGTATTTCATGTATCGATGCTCAGAAAATATGTTGGTGACCCGTCTCATGTGTTAGACTTCAGCACAGTTCAGCTTGAGGATGATATGTCTTATGAGGTGGAGCCAGTGGCTATTTTGGCTCGCGAGGTCAGAAAGTTGAGGTCAAAGGAGATAGCTTCAATGAAGGTGCAGTGGAGAGGTCAGCCAGTGGAGGAGGCTACTTGGGAGACCGAGCGGGAGATGCGGAGCACATATCCTCACTTGTTTGAGACTCTAGGTATGTTTCTATACCCGTTCGAGGATGAACGTTTGTTTAAGAGGAGGAGAATGTAACGACCCGACCCGTCGTTACGTAGAACCTGCATTATAATTTATGTTATTGACTTGTCATAGGTTGGTTATTCTGTTATTGATGTGTTAGGGTCGATAGGCTTGAAATTGAAGGGTTGTAGTGAGAGTTCGGTCATGTAGCCTTTAGAGATAGCCTTAAAGTTGGAAAAGTCAACTGAGAGACTTATTGGGAAACGACCTCGGAATACGGATTTTATGGCTCGGATAGCTTCGGTGGGTGATTTGGGATTTAGGAGTGTGTTCAGAATATTTTTGTGATGCCCGGTGTAGAATTAAGCTTGAATTGGCGGAAGTTAGTTTTTGCTGATTTTCGGTCGGCAGTGGAAAATGGGCTATAGGGGTCGGGATGGAATTTCGGAAGTTGGAACAGGTTCGTAATGTCATTTTGGATATTTCTGCAAAATTTCCGGTCAATCAGAGTTGTTTTGGATAGTTTCGGCATTGCTGGAGGATTTTAGAAATTTCAAAGTTCATAGGCTTGAATTCGATGTGTTTTTGAGGTTTTGATGTTATGTTTGATGTTTCAAAAGCTCGACTAAGTTTGAATGATCATATATGATGCGCTGGTATGTTTGGTTGGGGTCCCGAGGGGCTCGGGATGGTTTCAAATGGTTAACAGGGAGTTTGGAATGGTTTTGTCACTACTGATGTTCTGTTGGTGGTGTTTTCGCACCTGCAGATGGGGAGCCGCAGGTGCGGTTCCGCAGGAGCGGACGTGGCACCGCAGGTGCAGATGTTTGGCTGAGTGAGAGGATTCCGCAGGTGCGAGGTAATTGCCGCACCTGCGAGGCCGCAAATGCGGGAGGTCGATCGCAGGTGCGGAAGTTAGGATCCTTGGGATTTTCCGCAGGTGCACACCTGGGATCCGCAGGTGCGGTTCCGCAGGTGCGAGTAAGTGGTCGCAGGTGCGGACCCACTGGATAGAAAGTATAAAAACGTGCCTTCGCGAATTTTAGTCATTTCCTCAATATTTCATCCGGGTTTGAAGCTTTTGGAAGGGCTTGAAGAGGGAATTTGATAGCTCTTCACCAAGGTAAGATTCTTTGACTCTAAACTCGTTTATAAATGATTAAGGGTCGGATTTATGGTGGAAATTAGGGAAAAATCAGTGTAACTTGGGTAATTAGGGCTTGGGATTAAGAGTCTTTAAAATGGGGATTTGAGGGGTCAATTGGACTCCGAATTTAGTGTTCTTTATATGTACGGACTCGTGAGATGATGAAGAAAAGTTTGGTATAAAAATTTCTGAGTTTCGGGATGTGGGCCCGGGGGTCGGGTTTGACCAATTTCGGGATTTTTGAGTATTTTTGATACATTTCGATTGGGATTAGTTCCTTAGCATATTGTAATGATATACATCTGATTGTTCGTAGATTTGGAGCACTCGGAGGCCGAATTAAGAGGCAAGGACGATGCGGAGTAGTGTATTAGCCGGTTTTGAGGTAAGTAACGCTTCCAAACTTTGAACTGAGGGTTCGAAACCCTAAACTATTTGATATATGATGTTAATTAAGGTGACACACTTGCCAAGTGACGGGCATGCGAGCCTACACCGAATATTTGTAGCCTGGCTCATCCCATGGCACTGCCTAATGGTTATCTCAGGTTGATATTTTTACCGTGAAGGTGGTAATTACCTTGAACGAAATAGAAATCATGCTAAGAATAAATGTTAAGGCTTCACGCCGATATGTTCAGACCGGAACGGTCGATTATTGATGTCTCTATCTGTGATTATTGTTTTCATGTACTCAATCCTGTTATAGAATATGTTTCATGCCTCAGTCTCGTAAATTGCTAGTTTATTCTATATTATCATTGGTTTGGGCTGATTTTCATATGTTAGAGCATTGTGAGTGAGACTGGAAAGTACTGACTGAGTGAGGCTTGGAGCCTGGTTTTGAGACAGTTATGAGGTCGGACTGCACATCGCAGCGATCCTGGAATCATGCCTTTGTTGGCTTGATATAGCGTTTGGGCTGAAAGGAGCCCCTCCGGAGTGTGTACACCTCCAGTGAGCACACCAATATTGAGGGATGGATTTCCCAGGACATGGATTTGTCCGAGCATTATGTTCCGGAGATGGATTTTCTCCGTGGTTATTATGTTCCGGAGGTGGATCTTCGCCGTGGGGGATGGATCGGCCTTTTTCCTCAGTACTTGGTGACTGTGTCACTTGTGTTTATGTAATATCTGGGATGGACTTCCCTGGGCCGGGAGGCTGTATTCTAGTACTGAGTGGACCACCTTATGAGAGCTTGATTAATGAGTACACATCATTCTTGATTCTATATGAATTCATGCTAGTATGCAGAGTTACAAACATATATTGATGCATCGTGTCTATTTCCTGATATATTACTGTCATGTCCAAGTTACATACTGTTGTTTGAATTATCGGAGGTTTAGTCCATCACTACCTCTCAGCTCGTAGTTTGGTTTCGTTACTACTGAGTTGGTGTACTCACGTTACCCCCTGCACCTTGTGTGTAGATCCAGGTACAACGAAATTCAGCTCGGGTCAGTGAGTAGCAGCAGTTTCATCAGAGTTGACGAGGTAGCAGCTAGCGACCGTGATCTCATCTTCTCTTTCCTTTCTATCTGTCGTATTTATTTTCAGACTATGTTAGTCATTTCTTTTGGTTGTATTAAGTACTAGCATCTCATGACTGTGTGACACTGGATCCGGGATTAGTAGGATTTGGGTTTTGAAGTTCATAAACTGGTTTCCCAAAAATTTGATTTATTATTACTGTTATTGATTTCAGACTTGTTAAAAAGGATATTATATTGGTAATTGCAATTTAGTTAGAATAAATGGGTGGCTTGCCTGGTTCCACGACAAGCGCCATCATGACTCCGGAATTGGGTCGTGACATTATTCTTGGCAGCAGTAATATGGATATCACTTACGTCTGGAGTACCAAATTTGTGAAAAGTAATGTGAGCCTTCTGCTTATATTTGGTTTAATATCTTTATCATCGCTTGCTTGGTTATATGCTACATATACAATACTTATTTTGGTATTTGTTTTCATCCTTATTATTTTAATAAAATATTACAAAGCGGATAATATTGTTAGATTCACTTAAACTCTAGCAGAGTTTGCAAGAAATATATAACCATCAGAAGTGGTCATTTTTCGTATATCTCATTGTAACTTAATTTTGTTAACCACCAGATATGGTATATGTCTATGACCGCATTAGTGATAATTTAGGCTTTATATGGTTACAATTGAAGAGAAGTTAGAGAAAAATTCTCTATATTACTTGCATGCCTCGATTTTCTCCTGAAGTAGCATTATCTTAAAAGAGGTTCTAAGCCATCACACAATTTGGTGTGAGTAATGCATGTTCAAATAATTATGTTTCGTTCCCATAAAGATGAGAACTTTTGCTATATATTAATCTATTTCCTAAAGTGAATGTGACAATATTAATAAAGATCGTAAATATGAACGTGCTTTTGATGTAAATATATTACAATTCACCTCCAGAAGAGGATTCATATACTCAATATTTTGTATTTTAAATTTGCTCCTGAAGAAGTAACATAATTGAAATTTCCTCCTGAAGCAGGAACATATTCTGAAGAGGTGTTTTCTTGTGCTTAAGAAATTATTTTATATTTTTTATTTGATTATGATTTTCTCTCAGGATACCATAAGTGTCTGAACATTATTCGATAGTACAAAATATATCAACAACTCCTGAAGAGCTAACTGATGTCTAGAAGATGCATGATACCAATAGTGTCTGATAAATATTAGATTGTGGGTAATAAACGAAGACTCTCGAAGAGCTTATATACAAATATGTCATTCATATTATATGCTTATGGTCAAAACATATGTTGTAGAAAACCTGAAGTTCACTAATACACATGGCTATCATATTGAGACTAAAAATGGTTAGAAGATTGAAAATCTTCATGTTTCCACAATCATAGGGGGTAAAATATAATATATGTGTGAGAAGTTACCTGCCTTATTCTTCAATTTGTATTACATCATGTATCACAGTAAACTAGAAGTTTACAAATACAAAAGCAGTTACAGTAAATCAGAAGTTTTATTGAGGCAAAAGTAGCTACAGTAAATCAGAAATTCGCTGATACAAAAGTAGCCACAGTAAACCAGAAATTTACTAATGCAAAAGTTTATGCCATAGTAAACCAGAAGTTTACTAAGAGATAGTACAAGCCATGATAAACTTGAAGTTTTCGTTTGTCATTTTCAAATGAGCTATTTGAGAATTTAGATAAGCATATACATGAAGAACTAGAAGATTCTTCAAGAATTCTCCTATATTGCTTGTTCTCATAATAAATTGATTATACGAGCTAAAGTTGGGACTAAGAGCCCTGATTCTGAAATGATAAAATGTGAATATGGGCTCATTTACCTATTATGTGAACCACTTATAGATTCATATATGAGATGGTTACATGTGTGATTATTGTCAACCTGCAGTTTAGCATTTGAAACTGCTTTTCCCAATTAAAAGCATAATTTTCAGATTATGAAATCAAGACAGTTCATCTTGATAAAGTTTGTTTATATTCAAGTTGGTTTAGCATTAAATACCTCATATTAATGGTTAAATTATTATTTATGAGAACAAAGCTTCATGTGCTGGTCTAAGATTTTCTAAATTGCATACAGCAGCACTTGTATCCATCAGACCAACAATATATGATAAGTCCTCCCCTCACAATTGGTTTAGGATTAGAAACCAATATTTTTACTATCTAATAACTTTGGTGCGTGGTATATGATTAATTTCTCAACCACAAAGCACAAAGATAGGTTTTCCAAAGAAGATTTGGGATATATGTTAGTTTTTCTAACATTAGGGGGATGAAATAAGCAGTTGAAAATTTTGTTATATGAATCGAATTATCATTAGTATGATCTCACCCAAAAGATAATTCAAGTCAAATGCCAGAAGCATTTGCTGATCCAAAATTAAATATCATATTTCAGCTGCAAATGCTTTTATTAATTAAAGTCCCTGAAGAATGAAGTTTACTGTACGCATGAAGCGTGGTAGACCAATCGGTTCCAAAGGTAACAATCCTTGAAAAGGATAAGAGCAAATGATCAAAATGATCATAATAAGGAGGAAATAAGCTCTAGAAGAGCCCACAAAATAACATTTCATGAAATTCCAGAAGAAGTTCAGGTACCTGAAAATAAAGAAAGTGATGAGATCTCAACAAATTATGTCACTTGCGAACCGATATGTGAAATGACCGTCGATGATATATTTGATACAATATAGTGCATAATATTGTAAAAGATTGTGAGGATCGGACCAGCAGTCTAGACGCTTGAAGATGTATTGCCATTTAGATACAAGTCATAACTTATATGACTCATTTAATTAAATCTATATGAAGATCCCTGAAGGATTTAAAATGCCAGAAGCATATAGTTCGAAATCTCAAAAAATGTACTTGATCAGATTACAAAGGTCTTTGTACGGCTTTAAACCAATTTGGGCGCAGTGACATAATCGCCTCAGTGAATATTTACTGAAATAAGATTTCATAAATGATGTTATTTGTCCATGTATATTTATAAAGAAAATGACATCTCAATTTGTTATACTTGCTGTTTATGTTGATGATATAAATCTTGTTGGAACTCGAGAAGAGCTCCAAAAGGAAATTGAATATCTTAAGAAAAAATTTTGAGATGAAAGATCTTGGAAAATAAAATTGTCTTGGTCTGCAAATTTAGCATTCGAGATCTTTATGCATCAATCTGCCTATATAGAAAGGTTCTTTAAACACTTTTACATGGACAAAGCGCACTCATTAAGTACACCAAATGGGTGTTTGATAACTTGAAGTGAATAAGGATCCGTTCTAATCTCCAGAAGAGGATGAGGAATACCTTGGTCTTGAAATACTCTATCTCAGTGAAATTGGTGCACTTATGTATCTTGCTAATGCTAACAAAGGTAGTGTATATCTTGTTAGTTATGCAGATGCAGGTTATTTATCTGATTCCCAGAAAGCTCGATCTCAAACCGGATACGTGTTTACATGTGGAGGTACTGTCATATCATGACGCTCCACAAAACAATCTATTGTTTCTACTTCTTCAAATCATGCTGAGATAATAAATATTCATGAAGCAGAAGGGAATGCGTATGGTTGATATCAGTGATTCATTTCATTCGAGAAAAATGTGGTTTGGAATGTGATAAAAGATCCACAATTTTATATGAAGACAATGTTGCATGCATAGCCCAGTTGAAGGAATGATTTATAAAAGGAGATAGAATGAAGCACATTTCACCAAAATTATTCTACACACATGATCTTCAGAAAAATGGTAACATCGATGTCTGTTCAAGTGACAATCCAGCAGATTTGTCCACTAAATCTTTGCCAACTTTAACTTTTGAGAAGATGGTATACAAGATTGGTATGCGGAGACTCAAATATTTGGAACAAGGTTTTCATCAGGGGGAGTGAAATACGTGTTGTACTCATTTTTCCTTACTAACGTTTTTCAGGTTTTCCCATGGGATTTTTCTTGTAAGGTTTTTAATGAGGCAGCTAGAAATGTGTATTACTAAATATGTGTACTCTTTTTCTTTCACTAGGTTTTTTCCCACTGAATTTTTCCTAGTAAGGTTTTAACGAGACACATTATTTTTTAATGAACATCCAGGGGGGGGGGGATCTTATGAAACTATTATATTGTGGATGTCCATTTATTACTCCGCTGTAAATAATCTTCCTGAAGAAGATTATCCATTTAATACTCTATTGAAGTTTATCTACATGCAGCTGATGTAGGCAGGTTGCAAGCAACTTAATGAAATGATTTGCAGCAGCTTCTTATTAAACATGCAGGTTGCGAGCAACTCATGCAGATAGCTTACAAGCAGCTGAAGAAAAGCCTCGTAGCTACTTCCTTTCAGTTCATTATGTACATGAGTTTGAAGTTGAATAATATATTACTCTCCCTATACTTATTTTCGATTTGTTTACTTTACAGTCTTTATTTTATAACAGAAAATACTATTACAAAAAAAAAAAATGGATAAGGTCGAGGCGGTGTCCATCCATTTCAATTTTTATATTTGATTTTAGAATAAGAAGTAGAAGTACGTAAGCAATTTCCTTATAAAACATATATACTGATGAAGCTAACATATTAAAAGAAGAATCTTGTGGGGGTGATTTTACATTTTCTTCCACAAACTTCTGAAGTGACGGAGAAGGTAACCTCCTTATATTTTGGATAGAATAATATTTTTTTGTCCGTCATTTAAATATTTGATTTGGATAGAATAATATTTTTTGTCCGTCATTAAATATTTGATTTGGATAGAATAATATTTCTTGTCTGTCAAAACAAATTTTAATTACACGTTTTAGTCAAAACATCTACCAAATAAAACAGTGCTAATAACTTAGTAAACCCACGTTCTTCCTATGTTCACTTTTTTCCTATTTTTCTGCACCGAGCCATGATCATCCTTTGTTTGTCAACGCTTTACTCCTCAGAAACATTCATCATCGTCGACGAATGGTTCAAATCAACTTTTTCTCTTTTTATTTTTTGGGTCATGGGTTCAGATCAAGTTACTTATCTACGAAATGTTGTTCTTTTTATCCCTGCATGTATGTCCTATTTATACATGCAGGTATCTCTAGGACAATTTCTCATTCTCACCATTTTCCCTCTCTTTGATTTATCAATCTGGTTAGTAATTCTGTTGCACTTTTCAATTCTTGCATTATATACATTCGTATCGTATGTTGCTTATATGGTTATTCAACTATTGGAAATGATATAGCAAAAAAGTTATTTTACTATAATTATATCGCAACAAATACACTCTTAGCCGGCTCTAAATAACGTGAGTTCGATACACCATTTTCAATTAAATTTTTCCAATACGATGTAAAGAAAAGTAAATTTGCTACATCATATTCGATAATTGAGTCACCATATACGCATATATAAGCAATCAACCTGATTTCTTGGTTGTGTCTTTCGTTTGTGTTAATAAAAAATCATTAAGAACGGGAATTAGAATCATGTACCTGTTATGCAGCGGAGTAAAATTACAACCTAGAAAATTTTCCCTTAAGTCCAACTTTGATTCTCTTAGAAAATAAAATATAGTTTCACTAACTAAATGTCTTTCTTTATGTGTGTTTTGCAAAAGAAGGAGAAAACTCTTCTCTGTCAAAGAAGATTGATAAGAAAGGCAGAATAATTTTCTTTCTTGTTGCTCGTTCCTTTTTTATTTTGGAATTTCACTATGGAATAGGAAGCCCAAAATAAGTTTTAAAGGGAAAGAAATTAACTACTTTGAGAAAACTGCTCTCAACTACACTCAAACGTGTAGTAACTTCTCCAACGAAGTTATTTAATTCTCAAACTCTATCTCTTCCCTAATGGGTTGTGTCAGCCCGTATAGAGCAACCCAGTATCCGAATTTAATACCCAACATCTCTCACTTCGCTCATGATGGGTTGGAACTCAAACCAGTATCATGAATAAATAACACACTTAATTCATATAGACAAGTGGTTCGTTCGTGCGACCTGCGAGCATCAAGAGTTATAATATATTACAAACCTATTAAGGTTATTCTAAAGCTCTATATAGAAATCCGATCACATTCGGAAAGAATTCACTACTAACATGAGGATCTTATTGATAACAATACGATAGGGGTCCAAGAATTACAAAATAAAATCAAGAATTGTGTGGAATCTAAAAGAAAATAAAGAAACAAAAAAGACGAAAAATTAAAGATAGAATGAATTCAAGAAAGAGTTTCTTGAATTCAAGAAGTCTATTCTTGAAGTTTAATCCTAACAACAACAATTAGCTAACAAAGAACTAATCGCCTTTGGTAGAGATTTAAAAAAAATAAGAGATAGATTGTGAAACCCGACCCTTTAGAATAACAAGAACAACAATAAGCCTAAACTTATCATCTTTCTTGAACACCTAGAAGTGATCTAAGATTTTCGAAAGAATTTAATCTTACCACCTTAAGTTGAGTCTTGAAGGTTGAAGAATAAATCCAAGAGTAGCCACACACAAGATTGCAAGAAATAGGGAGGGGCTCACGAAATTCTACATAAAATTTAAGGAAATAAAGTCCTAAACTACTTTGGACAACAAGTCCAACAAACATAGGAAAAGGTAAAACTCTAGGAAATAAAAACCAAGTTAATCTTGGAAAGTAATTCCAATAATCTTAGGAAATAAAAACAAAACCTTAACTATCTAGGAAAGCATCAAATATGTCCTAACAAACTAGGAAACAAATAAGGAACTTTAACTCCGTGTCCTATGTCTTGGCCGCCCCTCCTTGAGCTGATTTATGGTGATTTAGACGCCTAATTTAGGATCTCTTTGGATGGTGCTTGGACCCCAATCCTCCTCTTGGACTTGGAATTGGACCATGAAATGAGTGTAGCACTTAGCTAAATCATCTCCATAATTCTTGAGTTGTTCTTCCACCATTAGTGCCTTCTTGATCTCCCATTGAAGCCCAACAACTTTGTCTTGCTTCTCCTTAGCTCGAGACCTTGTGAATGGATTTCTTGGTGCTTCCAAAGCTTTATCCTTGCCCGTGGAGCTATCACTTATTACTCTCTATACCCCAGACATCTCCCACTACTCCAGTAGCTATTTATCTGATCCCTCATCCTCGAAAGAGGTGAAGTCAATTTCATGTTTAACTTTGTATCCATAATAACATTTGATACCCTCATGGTAAGTGTAATGGTCGACCTATGAATACAAGTTAAATTACTAAATTTTTAGTTGTCTTCCCTTCCTACTCGAATCTTTCCATTCCAAATCAACTACTTTCCTAGACATGCACTGCATTGCCGTATCACTCATGGTTATTAGTTACATGCTAAAGTAGCAACGCTGATTGGCACTTTAAGAGACAACAAAAGGTCAAATGGTATTCGAATAAAAGTTATATAACTTCTTTGGAATCTCGCACAATGAAGAAGCAGGGATTCATTCTTCCATTATCCCATTGATCGACAGCACACGTGGTATGAAACACATGTTACGGTGTTCTCACCTTATATTGGCGCGTGTGTCTTATTATTTTTTTAATCATTCAACATCGTACAGATCTTGGTCTAGACACCTCCAAATGTCAAACCCGAGTTTCTCACTTCAATAATCCTGAAATCCAAATTTTTGGAGAAACTCGCATCTGGCTTACAAAACAAGTCATACCCGAATGGTAAAATTCGTAAGTCTGACTAGTTATCAAGACCGACCTTTACAAGTTATATAACCTTGCATTATCTAATTTTCTATAAGGTCTCATCTCTTCGCGATTCTTAACGTAAGAGGCGATTGCTCGTGTGAGAGAGACAATTTCGCGACTTGTTTGGGACACTTTATCAATAAAACATCATCACATACATAAGATATATAAGCATAAATTCAAGAGTAAAATATTGATGAGCATATTATAGTACTAAAGTCATTTTACAATACATAAATCTTTTCATATCCTTCGCAAACCTAGAGCCATAAGATGTTTCTCAAACAGGTCTGTAGATATCGCCTTTGTAAAAGGATCGGCTATCATGCTTCGCGTAGGAATATATTGTAAATTTATCTCTCCACTTTCTACCATGTCTCTAACAAAGTTATACTTGATGTCAATGTGTTTGGTCTTGCTATGATGCTTAGGATCTTTTGTATATGCAATAGCTACTTGACTATCACAATATAGAGTCATGGGATCTTGAGAGTTCTTTATAATATCCAAATGCTCAAAGAATCCCTTTAACAAGACAGCTTCTTGTACTGCAGACGCACAAGCCACGAACTCAGCTTCCATCGCTAAAAGGACTTCACAAGTTTGTTTCTTACTTTTCCATGATATAACACCACCATAATCGGATGTTGATTTTCTATCATTTCGGTCACCAGCCCCATCAACATTTGTATATCCTCTTAAGTATAAATCATTTCCACTATAACATAGTGAATAATCTGTAGTTCCCTTCAGGTATCTGAAAATTCTCTTCACATCTTTCTAATGATCTCTTCCAGGATTGGATTGATACTTGTTAACCAGACCTACGACATAAAAAATGTCTGGGCGAGTACACATCATAGCGTACATCAAGCTCCCGACAGCACTTGAATATGGAACTCGAGACATGTCTTCCTTTTCATTTTCAGTCTTGGGACACATTTCAAGGCTTAAGTTTCACCTCTCGCTATAGGAGTATCCATGAATTTGCAACTATTCATGCGAAAATGCTCCAAAATTTTCTTTATAAGTTTCTTGAGATAGGATCAATAAGTTTTTGGAACAGTCTCTTTGGATATTAACTCCAAGGAAATTGTCACGACCCGATTTTAGAGTCGTGATGGCGCCTGTCGTGGAACCAGGAAAGCCGCTCCTTTCATCTAAGCTAAATTCAATTTCCAGTAAAAATACGATTTTTAAACGAATTTATTGATAATACTAAGAGTCTGAAGTTTAAAAACAATATTTGAAAAACAAAATTTAAAACCTCCAACCCTGGATCCGGTGTCACTCAGTCATGAGCCGCTATATAAAAAAGTAAAGAATGAAGAAATAGACAACATAGTCTCAAAATAAGTGCAACAACTGGAATAAGGAAGAGAAGACGAGGTCGCGATCGCCAGCTTCTACCTCGACAACTCCAATGAAAACTCTGACAGCTGCTCAATATCCACTACCGGGTCCCGGTGTACCTGGATCTGCACACAAGGTGCAGGGGTAACGTGAGTACACCAACTCAGAAGTAACGAACCCAAACTATGGGCTGAGAGGTAGTGATGGACAAAACCTCAGAATTTACAACAAACAATATACAAAAATTAGACATGCTAACAGTTTATCAGAATGAGTAAATATGTCAAGTATTCCAGTATACTCTACATGCCATCATAAAAATGTATGTATGAAACCAGTGTGGATATGCATATAGTGCTCGCAACCCTCAAACAGCAGTCCACTCCGTACCGTATATGTCTCTCAGGCCTAGGGAAAAGTCCATCCCGGAATGTACATAATTATTGGTGACTGTAGTCACTCCGTACTGAGGAAAAAGGCCAATCCAGCCCCACGGAGAAAGTCCATCTCCGGAATACAACACTCACATAACATTCACTTCGGACAAGATCCATGCCCAGGGAAAATCCATCCCTCAACATAAATGCGCTCACTATGGGTGTAAAGACTCCGGAGGGGCCCTAGTGGCCCAAGCGCTATATCAAGCCAACGAAGACATGATTTAAGTATCGTTGCAGTGTGCAGTCCGATCTCATAACTGTCTCAATAACAGGCTCTCGGCCTCACTCAGTCATTACTCTCCAGTCTCACTCACATGGATCACAAATGCATCCATCAGCCCGAAATAATGATGAGTATGCATATAATTAACAATACTGAGACTGAGATATGAAATGATATGCTATAACAGGACTGAGCATATGAAATCAAATAATCACAATATGAGACAGTAATATACGACCACTCGAGTCTCACCATTTCCGGCGTGAAGCCTAGCATTTATATTTAACATGATTTCTAACAGGTTCACAAATACTCGGTGCACGCCCGCACGCCCGTCACTTGACATGCGTGTCACCTCAATTATAGTCATAAATCATTTAGCTCGGGGTTTCGAACCCTTAGAACCAAGTTTGGAAATGTTACTTACCTCAAAACCGGCTAAAATACTATTCTGCAGTGCCTTTGCCTCTAAATTCGGCCTCTGAGTGCTCCAAATCTACCAAAAATCGGATGTATATCATTATAATATGCCAAGGAACGATCCCTAATCGAAATTTATCAAAAATACTCAAAAATCCCGAAATTGGTCAAACCCAACCACCGGGCCCACGTCTCGAAACTCGATAAAATTTACACCATAAAAATTCTCATCCTCCCACGAGTCTATACATACCAAGAACACTAAAATCGAAGTCCAAATGACCCCGCAAATTCCCCTTTTAAGGTCTCTAAACCACAAGCCCTAATTACCTATTTAAGCACTATTTTTTCCCAAATTTCCACCACTAATCCGACCTTTAATCACATAGACACGAGTTTTAAGTCAGAAATCCTTACCTCAATGAAGAAATATCGATTTCCCTCTTCAAAAACCCTTCAAAAGCTTCAAACCCGAATAACAATGGTAAAAGAATGGCCAAAATTCGCTAAGGGTTCTTTTTATAGGTTCTGCCCAGCGATGACCGCACATGCGGTCCTATTCTCGCACTTGCGGTCCCAGGTGCGCACATGTGAAAATGACTTAAGTCCGGACTTCCGCATCTGCGACCAATCCTCCGCACCTGCGACTCCGCAGGCGTGGTCTAAGTATCGCACATGCGATCTTTGCTGACCCAGCCAACTTTTGCATATGCGGAGTCTTGTCCGCTTTTGCGGGCTCGCACCTGCGGTCCCCTATCCGCAGGTGCGGAAAAACCAGAAGGTTTCCCACCAGCAACTCTAATATGCCAAAAATCATGTTGTTACCCATCCGAACTCAACCCGAGGCCTTCGGAACCCCAACCAAAAATACAAACAAGTCATAAATGATCACCCGGACTTAGTCGAACCCTCGGAACACCAAAAATAACATTGAAACACCAATTCAACCCATGATTCAAGCCTAAAGATATTCAAACTTCTGAAATTCGCCAACGATGCCGAAAATAACCAAACCTCGTCTGAATGATATGAAAATTTGCAAACACATCCAGAATGATGCTACGAACCTGCTCCAACTTCCGGAATTCCATTCCGACCTCGACAGCCTATTTTCCACTGCCGACCGAAAATCGCCAAAAACTAACTTTCATCAATTCAAGCCTGATTCTACACCAGACCTCAAAACTACATTCCGAACACACTCCTAAGTCCCAAATCACCTAAAGAAGCTATCCGAGCCATAAAATCCGCATTCCGAGGTTGTTTACCTATAAGTGAACTCCCGGTTGACTTTTCCAACTATTGAGCTCATTTAAGAGACTAAGTGCCTTAATTCTCACCACGACCACTCTGAACCCAATTCAACCAACCTAACACCACACAAAAGAGATGAACCACACAAGCAATGAAGCAGAAATGGGGGAAAACAGGCTAAACTCTCGGGACGACCGGCCGGGTCGTTACAGATATAGTATGCCTCTCCCATATCTTTCACATCAAATGACTGATAGTTTTCATATACTCCAAATTGTTTCCGGCCAATAAAATATCGTTCCCATAAAGGAGAAAGAATTACAAACATCCCATTGAACTTCTTCACGTAAATGCAATGGTCTTCATTGGTCATGGTGAAATCATACAATATTACCTCCTTGTGAAATCTCAAATACCATTGCCTTGAAGATTGCTTCAGGCCATAAATAGATCTTTTCAATTTACAGACCTTCATTTCTTGGCCTTTAACGATGAATCCTACAAGTTGTTCCATGTAGATTGCTTCGTTTAGTTCTTCATTGAGAACAGTTGTCTTCACGTCCATTTGATATAATTCCAAATCCAAACGTGAAACAATAGCCAAAAGTAAGAGAATTGAGGTAAACTTCACAGCTGGTTAAAATGTTTCCTCATAATCTATTCCGGCTTTTTGAGTAAAGCCTTTTGCCACCAATCGTGCCTTGTATCTTTCTATTGACCCATCCGCTTTGCGTTTAACTTTAAGAACCCATTTGTTCCCAATGTCTCTATCCCCAGGTAGAAGGTCAACTAGATCCCAGACTTTATTGGTTTTCATGGACTCTAATTCTTATTTCATTGCTTTCATCCACTCATCTTTTCAAGGGCTTGATAAAACCTCAGTCAGAGACTTTGGTTCATCCATTTCTGTGGGAGATACCAAGAAAACATAATCTTCAATTTCATAAGTACATTTTGGTATATTTTTCCTGGCACTCTTTCATAGTTGAAATCCAGGTTCGTCAGAAGGATTTTGGGATTGAGAGTTCCCACTCCCACTCGGATCAAGAATAAGATCTTGATGAATTTGATTATCAACTGTGTCAGAAGACACTGACTGACTATCTGAGTTCAACATTTCATAAAGAAGCTCTCCATTCTTTACCTCGCCCTTCTTTGGAAAATCATTTTCCAGAAATGTGACGTCTCATGATTCAATATTAGTAACACTTCCATCCTATAATTCACCAATGAACACATACCCTTTGGAGTGTTCTGAATATCTTATAAAGATACATTTCTTGCCTTTTGGACCTAATTTACTAAACTTGCTAAAAGAATATTTTACATATGCAGCACAACTCTAAGGTCGTAAATCCTTTAAGTTTGGTTTATGACCAGTCCATAGCTCATAAGGAGTGGAAGAAACTGATTAGAAGACACTTTGTTCAATATGTAGGTTACAGTCAATAATGTATCTCCCCAAAAGGAGATAGGTAAATTTGCTTGCGCCATCATGGACCTTATCATGTCCAGTAGTGTTCTATTCCTCCTTTCTGCTACACCATTTTGTTGAGGTGTGTATGGAATAGTTAACTGTCTGGTGATGCCTTTTTCATTACATAATTCTTCAAATTCTTTTGATAGATATTCATGCCCTCTATCGGCTCTTAAGGTCTTAATCCTTTTGTCTAATTGATTCTCAACTTCATTCAAATATTTCTTAAACATTCAAGTGCTTCAAATTTATGAGAAATCAAATAGACACAACCAAAGTGTGTGAAATCATCAATGAACGTAATGAAATATAAAAGCACCAGACCTAGCCCTCACATTCATTGGACCATAGCTATCAGAATTAATTAATTGCAATGGTAAATTAACTCTCTTAGCCTTTACAAATGGTTTACGTGTAATCTTTCCTGCAAGACAATTTTCACAAGTTGGCATTTCAATTTTAGAGAAAGAACCTAAATGTCCTTCCTTAGCAAATCTATTCATTCGATCCTGCCCTATGTGACCTAATCTTACATGCCATGTAATAACATCAACATCATTGTTACTAGAATAACATTCCAAAACACAACAGTCAACATAATAGTTATACGTAGAAGGATTACAATCTAACACAATAAAACCATCATAATGATGTCCAAAACCATAAAGAATATTGTCTTGAGTAATTATAAGACCATCACGACTAAAGTTCAAATTGAAATCTAAATCTAGAAGAAGAGACACAGATACTAAGTTTTGTCGAATCTCTGGAACATATAGAACTTCATGCAACATCAAAGATCGGCCACCACGCATGTCCATTATGCAAGTGCCTATCCCTTTGACGTGAAGCTTTGCATTATTTCCCATATATACATGCTTTGATCCAGGTGGAACTCGACGAAACTCTATAAATGCTTCTCTGTCACAGCTCACATGGTCAGTGGCCTCTGAGTCTATAATCCACACAGGATAAGATTCAGTTAGTAAAATAGTGCTAGAAACATATATAGCACTTAGAGATGCGTTTTGAAATGCTACCTTTTTTGGCTCAGTGCACTCACAAGAAAAATGCCATGGAACTTGGAAATTGTAGCACTTCATCTTGCTCTTGTCTTTCTTCTTGTAGAATCTTTTTTCTTTCTTGGAATTCGGCTTGTTTCTTTTTTTGGAGGATCCATCTCCAGTCTCCTTACCCTTTCCGTCATTTTTCCAGTTTCTCTTGCGCTTGAAGCTTGATTTCTTTGTACCACTTGATTCTGCCATAAAAGCATTAGGTACAACTTTAGCAACACCAAGTCGCTCGTCTTCAAGCTCCACATGACGGGCAACATCAGTAAAAGTTTTGATGTTATCATTGTGGGTCTTGTTAACCTTCATATGTCCCCAAATTAATGGGAAGAGACCGAATCACTGCCTGAACCTGCTGCTAATCAGAGAGAACATGGCCAACACTTTTGAGTTGAGCAATCATATTTGACATTACTCTTAGAACACCATGATCATGACGCTTTTTGTACGTGTCAAACTTGATTGTCAGCTGTTGAAGACGAGTCATAGTTATACCCCCATATGCCTCTCTTAAATGTGCCCACATGGCTTGAGCAGTAGGATATTGCTCAAATTCGTGGATGAGATTATCAGCAACTAAACTTACAATAATACCACATGCAGTGGAATCTTTCTTTTTTCAAATATTGTAAGTTTCCAAATACCCCTTGTGTTGGGCAGTGTTACCCTCCTCTAGGTGACTCATAACATGGTTAATACTTTCAAGAGCATCTTGCTCTTCGAGTACATACCATATTTTACGAATTCAGATGTCGTAATTTTCACCATTCAGTTTGTCACCTTGTTCAAGTCAGCAATGATACTTTTCGATGCCATGTATGTTACTAGAGACAATATTACAATTTTAACTCATCAATATATACCGCAGTCAATTTATGCATGTGAATACACACTTAAGCAAATTAATTATAATATTAATTCTACATTTAGTATAGAATCGAAAGGTCACTACGTTTCCATTCATCATTATTACTAAATATTTTAAAATTAATATTAAAATCACTTGTTAGTGGTACTTTATTTCAAGTCTTAATCGATAATAAATAACATATGTAACTGGTGAGACAAACAACATAATTTAAATTACATTAAAACAAAATATATAATAACAATTTACATGTTTGCTAGGACATCCATGTACCAATCGAATACTAACTCTTGCACATATATGCTAAAAGGTGCACTAGGCCAAACATCATGATAAATCTCAGTTAAAATTTTACCCCAAGGCTCTCAAAGAGAGTCTGCTAAAATAGCTAATGCTTCCCAATCAGTTATCTCTATGTAATTAGACAATTCAGCTCTTTTTAACTGAAAAAGGTGTACATGTTCAGGAACGGAAGCATTAGGATCCATTTTAAATTCCTTAAATTTCTTTTCTCCTTCCCTTCGTTTAGCCCTTTTTTCTTCGATCCCTTAACTCATTTTGCCTCGCCCTTGGGACATTCCTGATGACTTCAGGCTCCGAGTCTGAATCATTACAGAAATAATTCATGCAACGACGTATCCTTCTACATTGTCCCCTTCGAGAACTCTCACTTGGAGTAATTCGAAATTGTCCATGTTCAGCCATATCTGAAATAGGACCAAGAAAATAATAAGAATGGCTACAACTATTCAATAGGACAACATATGTTACAATAACTCGTAGAAGTATATCAATGAAAGGGAGTAGGGCTAAACTTGTTTTCTGTATTAAGAAGATATTAAGTTATATTAAGGCCAGTTTATATTAGTTCATGGTCCACACAAAGAAAAAGTCACTGAGGAAACCTATTCAAGTTAA
Organism: Nicotiana paniculata; assembly: GCA_005239505.1. NCBI lineage: Eukaryota > Viridiplantae > Streptophyta > Magnoliopsida > Solanales > Solanaceae > Nicotiana > Nicotiana paniculata. The sequence goes on from ML315521.1 coordinate 25,824, forward strand.
CCATAGTTCCTTACGTAATTAAACTCCATAGCACTTCAAAGTATGGCCATTTGAAAAAAGAATTATTTATATCCAACGATACTTCTCTGACCAAATTAATTATGGTCAAAATTCTATAGGCCATATCCAACCGCCTCCAGAAAAAAAAATGTGAAAGGAGTATTCTGTTATGTATTATAACAAAGAGACAGTTTAGTGAACTGTCTTTTAATATGCTCATGACACAGTCATTATTAATCGATATGTAGATAATTTCTACAACATGACATACTTTGTTTAGAAAAGGATAACATTCTGATAAGTCTATTTTCTATAGAACAACTATGCATATCAACACAACTACACTTCTCTTGTTTTTCTTTCTAGTAGGCAATCTCAAGAAAGCATTTAACATCAATTTGTTTGTTTTCTAAAGTAAAACTCAATTCGGTTATCCAGTTTCGGCGCACTCAAAAAAAAAATCAGCACTTGTAAAGATTATCGGTAACGAAATATATATCATGGTGGTAAAAACCAGGAGTAAACAACGTAGGCACTGATACCATTGTAATAAAAATTCATTAAGAACAGGAATTAGAATAATGTACTTGTTACGCAGCGGAGTAAAATTACAACCTAAAAAATCTGCCCCTAAGTCCAACTTTGATTCTCTTGGAAAATAAAGTATAGTTCTACTAACTCAATATCTTTCTTTATATGTGTTTTGCAAAAGAAGGAGAAAACTCTTCTCTGTTAAAGAAGAAGATCGATAAGAAAGGCAGAGTAATTTTATTTCTTGTTGTTCGTTCCTTTTTTTTTTGGAATTTCTCTACGTAATAGGAAGCCCAAAATAAGTTTTAAAGGGAAAAAAATTAACTGCTTTGAGAAAACTGCTCTCAACTATACCCAAACGTGTAGTAACTTCTCCAAAGAAGTTATTTTATTCTCAAAGTCTATCTCTTCCCAAATGGGTTGGGTCAGCCCGTATAAAGCGACCTGGTATCCGAATTTAATACCCAACAGTTTGCAATGGAAGAGTTATTTCAATCTGTTAGTTCTAGTTTCCCATTACGTCTCCTCAAATCGGCAGGGGTGGAACTAGGGGTGCACATGTATGCAAGGATAAAAAATTCTCTGTGTTTATTTCTTAATATTATGAATTTTTTGGTTTCGTGATTTATATTTTGATTTCTCTTGGAAAAATTTTGACTCCGTCACTGGAGTTTGCGAAGATTGATTGACTTTTTTTATTGTACTCAAGAACTAAAGTAACTGAATTGGAAAATTTTATTGATCGAATGAATCTACTCCTACTTAAGTTTAGGATCAATTACACCACATCCTAGATCGAACTACCCCTCCCAGTGGAGAAGAAGAGAGCAAAGGAAGGAGAAGAGAAGAGAAGTGAGAGAAGAAAAAGGAGAGCAAAGATTGGGAGAAGGGAAATTCTTCAGATTTTCCTTATTGATATCTCTTGGTGCTGTAATTATTTATAGAACTAATAACAGCTTGTTTGGATGGTTGTTACACATCGTTTCATAATGTATTGTATCGTATTGTACTGTATCATTTGATGGATACAATATTTGGATGATTGTATCGTTTATCGTTGTTTCATGATATCATACACCAGCAATATAAAGAATAAATTTGCAATATTATAATAAAAAATTATGATATGGGATAAATTTATTATATAAAAAGATAGGGTAAATGATAAAATAAAATTACTTAATATTAGTGAAGGGTACGATGAGAGAAAAAGACAAGATAACAATGCAACCACATCAAATCGCTCGTTACATAAAGTGGCACATCGTCGTTACATAACGACGGATTTAACTATATGATACAATAAAATTTAAGTAACAACGATACAATAAAATTTAAGTAACAACCAAAACAAACATCGTATTAAAAGTAACAATACGATTCAATACAATAGGTAACGACCATCCAAGCAAGTTGTAAGTCAACTATTCTAACTACCTTCAATTGTATAATTGTAACTAACTTCTAATTCAAAACATCTTCCCCCCTAAACCATTGCATACTTGTAAGACCCTAAATTTTGGGAAAAGATTATATGTGGAACATTTCTAGATTTTTTTTCTTTTGCCGTAGATTAAGTGATAGGAATTTGGATTGCTAAAAGGGCATAAATTGTACAATGTTACAACCTTTGAGCTTCCATTCTAATACCTCCTATGTTAAGAAGCTAGTAATTTTCTTGAATAGTTGAAATGGATTTATGAATTGGTTGTCAAAACTCTTTATTTTGTCTGCCAACCCCTTTGGTAATATAAAGGGCCTGATTTTTAGTACTTAGCATTTTCCTCTAATTTTGTGCCTGCCTAAGCCATAAATTTGCAAGTGATTAATCTTTTGAAATATCATGTTTTAGGAGGTTTTGATGGTTTATGAAGAGGAATAAGTTTATCTCATTATGATAGTGTTCATTGCTTCGCTAAATTAAGTAATGAGTTGAATTCAAATTAGGTCAATATGGGAGCAAAACTGTTTCTTGTTGCACTGTTTCTCTCAGCACTGTTATTTCCTTTGGCCTCCTCATCCAATGATGGCTTGGTCAGAATTGGGTTGAAAAAGAAGAAACTTGATCAAAACAACCGACTTGTTGTTCGCATTGAGTCCAAGGAGGAAGTGTAACTTACGTCGGGACTTAGAGGAGGCTCCAGGTGTTGTAGCATTGAACGAAGAACTATATGAATACTAAATACGTTGGAGAGATTGCTATAGGCTCTCCAGCTCAAACGTTCACCGTAAGCTTTGACACTGGTAGCTCAAAAATTTGTGGGTGCCTTCGTGGTGGAACTGTGGAAGTGCACTTCTGTAAGATTCTATACATGCTTATGGTACAAAGCATAGCAGTGAAAACTAACAGCGGATATGCATTCATCTTGGACGTCAAATTTGATGATTGCCTATCTTGGTGCAGGATCCATTAGAGGCGGATCTAGGATTTAAGTTTTATGGGTTCAATCAGTAGAGTTTTTAGCATTGAACCTATTGTATTTTTAAAGTTATGGTTTCATATTGCTAGATATTGCAATATTAATAAATTTATGTTCCGCGCTAAAATTACCGGGGTCAGTTGAACCCGGTCCAATGCCTTGCATCCGTCTCTGGGATCCATGTGTCTCTCATTCCAGGTACGACTCAAGCCAATCAAGTACTTATGTGGCAAATGGTATATTATGTTTCCGTTTCAGTATATTGATGCAAATTTTTTCTCTGAGTCATTTGCTTGCTTATTGCTGCATGAAACATATGATTAGGCTATTATTGTACAACTGTTTCTACCTGGGATAGAGGATCTCCACCTTTCTTATTGTCCTAATTATGTTTCCTCAGTATAAACCATAGCTAGTGAAGTTTTTGGAGAGAACGTTAATACTCTCTATGATTAGTGCTTTTGAGTTTTGGTGTCTAGTGGTAATTCTAACCTCTGGTGCCTTCTGTACGGCCGGACATTCTTACTTCATCTCTATTAACTAGGTTTTATATCCATGTTTTCGCCGGTTCTTGACATAAAAAATTTTCCATAGAAAACTAGTTATTGTTGCATTTGTGTTCTATCACATTTGCATCAGACGTTCGTCTGTTGCTCAAAGAAAACTGATTTGGTACAGCCTATAGAAGTTGACTAGGTTTACAAGATGTGTGGTTTCTCTCCTACCTTAATGAACAACATTAAGATCTTATAGAATATTCGCACAGTGCCGAGATCATATATTGCATTGTAATTAATGTGATTTAGTTCGTGATAATTTGATTTGCCATACAGGTAAGTCTGCTGCAATTCAGTATGGTAGTGGAGCTATTTCTGGATTCTTCAGTCAAGATAACGTCAAAGTTGGTGACCTTGTTGTAACAGATCAGGTGAGTGAGGCTCCTCACTTGTTTTAAATCTCTTGAAAGTGGAAGTCTTATATCTCAAGGTGTTCATGTACTAGGAATTTATTGAGGCAACCAGACAACCCAGTCATACAGAAAGATTATTGGCGGGTGGGTCATTCCATCAATTCAATACTGTGTATGTTCATGTTTTGAACAACTGCCATCTTAATCTTACTAATATGATTGGCAGATTGCAATAGATGGTGCTCCGGTCGGTTCTCAGCTTATTGGTATGTTCTGCTCTGTACCTTGTGAATTGGATTGCCAAATTAGGAAATACAGATGAAGGGGCTGTACCTTCATTTAAGTTGTTTAACATGAACAAATTGTGTAGATTGTGCAGGATGCACTGTTGCAGTAGATTCGGGGTCTAATTTCTTGGTCGGTCCAACGGTATTATCTATAGCCTTGATCTCGGAATATTGAACATACTGCTTGTTTTGTTATACTGATTTTTTTGTTTGTTTCCACCTTCAAAGTCAATTATCGGCAATTCAATTGTTGATTTCCTTGTTCGTATGAACCTTCAACAGCTTGCTCCAGCAAGAAAAGTGACGTTTTCCTAAGATTCATAAGCTAAATAACAAGGATGTCCTTGGATATACCATCTTCGCTTATTTGTTGGGTCCTAAGTCTTCAAATCTGAACTTCCTTTTCTGTTTTTCAGTTTAATATGTTTAAAGCTGCCTCAGTAGCTATTGCTGCTTTGAGTTTCTTGCTTATGATCTTGTTTTTTTATCACCACTTTGTCACCCCTCCTTTTTTTTCTCTTAATTATCCTAGGAGAAAATTCATCAGACTAGATTTTTCTAATTTATTATCTTAGGAGAAAGATTCATCATACTAAGATTTCTATCTTAGGAGAAAGTTCATTAGACTAGGTTTTTCTAATTTATTATCGTAGGAAAAAGATTCATCAAACTAAGATTTCTATCCTAAGAGAAAATTCATTAGACTAGGTTTTCTTATCTTAGGAGAAAGATTCATCAGACTAAGACTTTGTATCCTAGGAGAAAATTCATTATACTAGGTTTTCTTATCTTAGGAGAAAGATTCATCAGACTAAGACGTTTATCCTAGGAGAAAGATTCAACAGACTAAGACGTTTATCTTAGGAGAAAAATTCATCAGGCTATGTTTTTTTATCTTAGGAGAAAAATTCATCAGACTAAGATTTTTATTGGGAGAAAAATCCATCAAACTAGAATGTATTACCCTAGAAGGAAAAATGTGAAGAGCTATGGCAAGATTTTATCCATACTAGCCTGACAAATAAAGGCAAAGATTTGAGAAACTTTCATTCGCCGGCTCTTCTCTTCTCTTCTTTTTCTCTTTTTTTTCGTTTTTTAAACCACTTTCCTTGCACTAATTTATTTCTGTTTCAAACAAAGAAAATTTTATCAGTTTTAAAAGTGGTGGTCGGTTTGTGGCCTTGATGTCTTTGACAACTTGGCTTTGTGTCCATTCTCGAACGACTGCATTGGTAGTTGGTTGCACTGTTGGGAGACATTGTTGTTGCTTTCAAGGGACCTTTACTTTCTGTATCTATCCTGATTGTTTCGCTTCCAATGTCATTGGTGTTTTATAGCTCAATCAGCCTTATCCCAACTGGAGATCTTTGCTTAGGTGACCTTTTCAGATATCTTGAATGACTTCCTACTTTTAAGCAATTTTTCTGTCAGAGAAAATCACAAGTTATCTTTGCTTGCGCCAAGTAGGCTGACAAGCGGAATTATTTTTTTTGGGGCGGGGGGGGGGGGGNCTAGTAGCAGATTTTGAAATCTTTTCTTGCTTGTTTTGACAAGGACGAAATCAGAGTGAAGGACACAATGATGGAAAGAAACAATATTAACAAGAAATGCCCCTGTCGGGAAGGATAGAAGGAAGAGTTTTTTTTAATCTTTTTTTTTCAACAACTAGCCTTAATTATCATGACATGCATTTTGGATTCAACAGCCTGATCTATCACACTGATTTAATCTTTCCTTTTACCATTCTTATGACCTTTGGAGTCGGGTTTGTTCGTGTCAATCCTTTGAATCAGCTTCACGACTCACTGTCGACTAGCGGTGCCCCGAAGGATTTTCACCAACAGCCTCTCTGATTTATTTATCTCTACTTACTATCGCCTTAGAGTTCCCATGAGGCTTTTCACTTGTAAGACTCTCTCATTTTTCTTTCTTGCTTTCTTGTGTGAGCAACTTGACAGTGTTCTATGTCTCGTGACAACCGTTGCTCATTGCATGCTTCTCTTGGCATTTTTGAAGGCATATCGGGAGGTTTTTATTTGGAAGGTTTTTTGGATAGGATTGGAAAGAAAGGATGACATGAAGGCTAAAAATAGAATCAAAATGAGGGCTTATAGACTTACAACTCTTGGAATCTACTCTTTCTAAAGTGAAATAAAATCTTTGCCCCAGATTCAGATTTTTTTTTGGATATTTGTTTTTTTTTTCTTCTGAATTCTTATTGGGTTGGACCGAACCGTGTAAGGTTGCCTACATGATGCGAGGCTAGAATTCATGGTTTAACATGTTATATGCCCTACATTTTATGTGCGTTAATGATAAAAATACACTTTTTATGTGCATAATAGAGTCTATTTCATGTGTAGGTGAATTGGAGATGGAAATCGAGCTAAATGGATGCAAATACATCAAAAATACGCTCAGGAGGCGAGAAGGAGTGCACCTGGCGTTAGCCAGGCGTTAGGGTCCAAACGCTAGCCCTAGCCTGGCGTTAGCCATGCGTTAGGGTCCAAACGCCAGCCCTAGCCTGGCGTTATCCAGGCGTTAGCCTCATAACGCCAGGCCCCTGTTTCTGACAATTCCGAGTTTTGACAAGTTTAAGTGTTTCCCGGTTGAAATAGAAGTCTCCTACACGTTTAGGGTTTGTCCTAAACATATAAATAGAATCCTAAAACACAATTTAACGAGGATTAGAAGGCAGACGAAGGATTTGAAGAGAAGAAACCATTAAAGTGAAAAAATATTGATTTCTACATCTTTTATTCATTACTTTGTAATTTAATTATGCAATTTATTTTGATTTTGATTCTTCTGAACATGTCTAGCTAACTTATTTAATCTAGGGTTTTGGTAAAACCCGTTGGGGATGAATTTATTGCGATATTAATATATTTGGTTGATTATTCTCTATTTGTTCAATTACGTTCTTGTTGTAGTTAATTGAATGGCCATCAATTAGCTGTTCATAATTATTATGTATCTACTTGAGAGAGAGAGTGCATATTTAGGTAGTTGTTTGAACAACATCACTCCCGGAGTATAGA
>MDKI01161209.1:0-19607 GCA_005239505.1 Nicotiana paniculata
ACTCTTGCTATGGTTACTCATTAATGACTAATTATGACATTAATAAGGCGTTACAAAGGATAAAGGTAATTGGGGTTTGGTTACATAACGTTCGAGTAATCAACTGTGGGTCCTTGAATCTGCCCGTAGATTTGTCTAGATTCATTCTGACCATGACATTCTCCTGTTTTGATCAAGTTGAGTTTCCCGTCGCTGATAAGTTCATGGGTTTACTGAACCGTGCCTCTTTGTACCGTACCTCTTCAAAGAATCACATCCAGCTGTCGCATTTTCCTGTGTCCACGTAACTGGCTGAGTTGTCAAAAGTTGGCTTACGTGTGAAACTCTTTTTTACCAATACAGCTTTCATAAGGGGGCTACCAACTGTGACACCTTCGCCTCCTCCAAATAACACCACGACTGTAGAAAATCCACAATCTGGACTAGAAAATTGAGGAAGTAGAGGCACTATAAATGAATCACTTGAAGGAAGACCAGGTATGTCTAATAATTTTGATTTAAAATCTTTAATACTAACCTTGCAGAAATAGGTGAAGGAACAAAATGATCGCATCGAGAAAATTACTGGAGTACCACCTGTCATCAAGGGTATTGATATTGATAAATACTCTCAACAACTCTGGAAGCCAAGTGCAGCACCTTTGCCGATTTACAAAAAATTCAAAATGCATGACATACTAAAGTACGATGGGACAACTGATCCACGTGATCATGTTACTGCTTTCACCATAGGAGTAAAAGGCAACGACCTAACTAAGCAATAAATTGAATCTGTGTTGGTCAAAAAGTTTGGGGAGACACTCACCAAAAGAGCATTAACATGGTATTCTCTTTTGCCCGAAAATTCTGTTGATTCTTTTACTGAGCTTGTAGATTTGTTTATAAAAGCACATTCTGGTGCACAAAAAGTGGAAAAGAGAATGGAAGACATATTCAAAATAAAACATGTAGAAACAGAGTTGCTTCATGAATTCGTAGACAAGTTTCAACGTGAAAGGAAGCTTCTACCTAGAGTACCTGACAATTGGGCAGCTATATCCTTTGCAAGTAATTTGAACGATAAAAGCTCTGAAGCCACGAGGATACTCAAAGAAAGCTTGAGAGATTTCCCAGCTACGACATGGAACGATGTTTATAACATTTACAACACCAAATTACGAATTGAGGAAGATACTATTGTCCAATCAAAAGCAGAAGACATAATGAGTTCTAGACACTCCGAATCAGAAAAGAGAACAGGTAAAAACAGGTACGATCCTTACATGGGACCTTCGGGATGAGAGGCTCGTTCCAAATCTGAAAACCGACGGCCTGATCACAGACCGTCAAATAGAGATTCGAGCTCATCATCATCAAGATCCAGAAAGGATCGAGATGAGCGAAGTAGAGGTAATGCAAGAATTGGAGATTACAATTTCAATATAAGTACTTCTAAATTAATTACAGTATTAAGAAATATGGGTAATAAAGTTGGTTGGCCCAAAGAAATGAGATCAAATCCTAACAGAAGGAACCCAGAATTCTGGTGTGAATTTCACAATGATCATAGGCACAAAACATCAGACTGCAAGTTATTGCAAGGTGAGGTAGAACACTTATTAAAACTAGGTTATCTAACAGAATGGTTTAGTGAAAAAGGTAAACATGCATATATGAAGAATAGGCAGGAGCCCCCAAAGCCACCATCTCCGAAGAGAACTGTAAACGTGATCAATGAAGGAGATGAGGTAAATGGCGTAACTTATACTTCAGCAAGAAGGATGACCAAGTTCACAGTGACCCACGAGAAACGGACTCGTGAAACTTTGGAGGCTGGCAGCATCTCATTCGACGACTTAGATGTTGATGGATTACTGCTTCCACATAACGAAGCACTAGTAATATCTCTACTTATACATGACACTAACGTTAAAAGAGTATTGATTGATCCAGGTAGCTCGGTCAATATCATTTTGCTGAGGGTTGTGGAAGAGATGTTAATGGAGGACCGTGTAATTCCAAAAGCACGTTCCTTGTCCGTATTCGACAACTCTACCGTCATAACAAAAGGAGAAATTGAGCTTAATACCTATGCAGAAGGCGCCGTCAAGGAAACGAAAATTCAAGTTATAGATACAGATATGGCTTATAATGTAATCATGGGGAGACCATGGATGTAGTACCATTCCCTGCATCAGGTAATCAAATTCCATTCTAGATGGGGAATCTAGAAAATTCAAGGTGATCAGCAGACTTCAAGATACATCAACTCAGTGATGCATTCCAATAAAAAAGAAATAGCGAAGGAATCAAAAGACGAGGGAGCAAATCTAACAGACACAGAATAAAATGATAAAGACACGGTGAATCAAATCACCACGGATGTCACATCAAGACATACGGACATGGATTCCAGACCTGATGTTATTCAAGAACTAGAAGAGAATGAAAATATCAAGACAACGACTGAGGAGCTCGAAGTTGTTCCACTGTTCGAGCTTAAGCCTAAGCACAAAATCCACATAGGAGCAAGGCTAAGCCCGACCAGGAGAGATAAGTTTATTGAATATTTAAAAGTTAACGCAAATTGTTTTTCTTGGTCCCATTCAGATATGACAGGTATACCCCCAGAAGTGATGACTCACAAACTAAATGAAGACTCATCCTTCGTACCTGTCAAGCAAAAGAAAAGAAAGCAGGGATCATTCAAGAATCAAGTGATCAATGAAGAGGGGGACTTATTTTTACAAAGTCATGCCTTTTGGCTTGAAAAATGGTGGAGCCACGTATCAAAGGCTAGTGACCAAGATGTTCCAGGAACATCTGGGGAAAACAATGGAGGTGTACATTGATGACATGTTGGTAAAGTCAACGAAGGCAGAAGATCATTTCCAACACCTCTCGACTACTTTTGATATCCTCCGCAGGTATAACATGAAGTTAAATCCAGAAAAGTGCGCCTTTGGCGTCAAATCAGGTAAGTTTTTGAGTTTTCTCTTATCAAATAGAGGCATTGAAGTAAATCCAGCTCAAATTAAAGCTATTGAAGAAATACCTGATATACTCACGAGCAAAAAAGAAGTTCAAAGGCTAACATGTAGGATCGCAGCTTTAGGAAGATTCATTTCAAGATCTTCAGAGAAGAGTATAAAATTCTTCTCAGTACTAAAGAAGCAGAATCAGTTCGAATGGACCGAAGAATGCCAGCAGGCCCTCAAAAACTTGAAGTCCTACCTATCAAATCCCCACTACTATCCAAACCAAAGGAAGGGGAAAGACTGTATATTTATCTTGTTGTTGCAGAAATAGCTGTGAGTGCAGTCCTGGTAAGGGAAGATAAAAATAAGCAATCTCCCATTTACTATGTAAGTAAATCCTTACTAGATGCTGAAACTAGATACCCCCATCTAGAAAAATTAGCCTTGGTTCTAGCCATGGAAGCTAGAAAGTTAAGACCATACTTTTAGTATCATCCAATTGATGTTGTAACTTCATATCCTTTAAGAAATATCCTGCATAAACAGGAACTGTCAGGCAGATTAGCTAAATGTGCAATATAACTAAGTGAATACGACATCGATTATCAACCTAGGACAACAATAAAGTCTCAGGTCTTACCTGATTTTGTCACAGATTTTAATGTTAACATAATTCATGAAGTAGAAAAGGAATTACAGATTTTTACCGGAGCTAATCCAGGAACATGGACTTTAATTACTGACGGTTCTTCTAATGTTAAAGGAGTCGGTTTAGGAATTGTCTTGATACTACCTTTGGGTGAAAAGATAAGGCAAGCTATTAAATTTTATCCTATCACTAACAATGAAGCGGAGTACGAAGCTGTTATTGTAGGACTTGAATTAGCACGAGAACTCTCAATAGAGCAGATCGTGATCAAAAGTGACTCTCAACTGGTGGTAAATCATATGCAGGGGACTTACACCGAAACACGAATGCAATAATACTTTGAAAAGTCATGGGACCTAGTGAGGCGATTCCAATCATGGAAGATCGTGCAAATACCCATAGAGGAAAATGCAGAAGCGGATGTGTTAGCTAACCTCGCATCAGTTACAGATGTAACGAATAAAGAAAATGCTATTGTGATACATTTATTTCATTCAGCAATCGACCAGGAACAGAACGAGGTAACATTTAATAATCTATCCTAGGATTGGAGAAACGAAATTGTAAATTTTTTGCAGAATGGTACCGTGCCTGAGGATAAGAAAGAAGCTCAAGCACTTCGACGAAAAGATGCACGATATTTCCTAGTTCGTGACACTTTATATTGCAAATTGTTTGGTGGTCTTCTAGCAAGGTGCCTCGGACCAAATCAAATGGAGTACGTGATGAAATAAGTACACGAAGGACGTTGTGGAAACCACTCAGATGGAAGATCTCAGTCAAAACTCTAATCAGAGTAGGGTATTATTGGCCAAATATGTAAGAAGACGCTGAAAATTTCGTAGCTAAATGCGATAAATGTCAGCACTATGCTAAAAACATGCATCGACCCACAGAATTACTACATCTGGTTACATCACCTTCGAGTCCCGTATGTTTTTCCTTTTCAGGTAAAGGACCACAAAAAAAGAATAGTCAAGTGCTCGAGATTTCATTCTTCAAAGCTCAAACACTTGGGGGACTATACAGTATGGAAAGAGGCAAAGAATACTATCAAAAGAGTCAAAGTTCAAGCCTGAAGATCCATTTTCCCCAACAAGTCAAAAGTTATGATCAAAATCAAAGAGCCAAAGATAAAAACACAAAGCCTGATTCAGAAACCTACAAAGAAGATACTCGTGAATATAAACAAATGTTTAGGTTATAGGCAGAATTTAGTTACAGGAAGAAATTCATACCCCCGTGTTTATTCAAAACCTGTTGTAAAAAAACAGTTACGAAAGAGTCATAGACGATGCTCAAACACATGTAAAATGTTACGAAAATTCGAATAATATAAAGACTTTCTGAAAACATTATTCGGAAAAAATATGTGAATTCCTATCTCTCTTTTGTATGTTTACACCATTATGAAGTTGAGACGTCTTCTTCATTAAGTGTCGTTCATAAAAGGCCCCTCTTTTAGAAATCGTGCTTATTTCAAAAAGACACGAAATACTAAAGCATTTTTAATGCAAAATTAAATACCAAAGGAATAAAATAAAAACCCGAACATAAAGCATGAAAACACTTAAGAGTAAAGAGAAAACTCGAAAAAACACAAGTCATGCTAAGAAATGTGAATATTAATATTATATAATGGTAAAAACTAAGTATTAACTTAGTTTAAACCAAATTTGTTTATATAAAGTTGCCCCTAAGTTTTCATTGGGGACTTACTAAACCAAACTTCACTCCCAAATAGGACCGGGGGTAACCACCAATTGTTCCAAAAAAGGAAAAAAGAGAGGGGTTGATAAACACTTTCACTAAGCACTGGGAGGATTATCTTCATCAGTAGGAGGAGCGGCTTGAGATGGAAAGGCTTTGGAAACAGCTTTATCAGGCACGATCTAATCACCCATTGGAACTTCAACTTCAGGTGATGAAAAATTTTGACTTTGCCGAGACTATTCAATCGTCTCCTTAGTCTTGGCAATTTCAGCTTCTAAGTCAAAATTTTCTTAGCCCATTTCTGTCAATGTGTCAAGGCGGCCATTCAAATAAGCCCGACTCACATCAACAACTGCTTTATCCTCAAGATCCTTGTAATTTATCTTCCATTGTTAAATATCGGCTCTCAGCTCACCTCTTTCAACCATGATAGCATCATAAGAAGCCTGCAAAGGGGCAAGAGATCTTTCCAGAAACTGAATCTTGTTTGAAGATTCACGGAGGTCCTCTTGGGTCTGAGTAAGTGATTGCACAAGTTCACCAGCATAAACCTCCTTCTTGTCTAACAAAGCCTTCAAGCTTCTTATCTCTTTAGTAGCATGGCAAAGCTGCTCTGCAAAGGAAGACTCCAGGTTTTCACTTTCCAACCAAACCTCGCCGAGAGGTACTTCCAAGAACGTTCTTCCATTGGAGCGATCAACAACAATTTTTCTACCCAACCACGGAAATCGTAGACCTCCTCAACGGTTCCTATGGTTGCTGCAAGAAAAAAAACAGTCACGGTACTGAAGATTTATCAAAAAAAAAACAATAAAGAAGAAAGTGAGCAAAAATACTGTAATCACGTGCAAAGTTCCACTTCTCAGGGAAGGGGAGATTTTCTTCACCTACCAAACCTTTAGTAGGGACAGCAACATATCGGACATACCACCCTCTATCTTTATCATCATTAGGTATAACCAAAACTCTTTTACTCCTAGCCGCGAGAGCAAAAACTCCTTGGCGGAACAACATAGGAAAATAGAGATGAATGAGGTGATGAAAAGTAAAAGGAACTGAAGCTAAGGTGGCCAAATATCTAAGGCATGTTACGGCCCTCCAGATAAGAGGACCGATTTGTCCGAAGCACATATTAACAAATTGACAGAATCACATGATGACAGGGTCGATAAGAGGCTTGAATCCTAAAGTAAAGGGGTAAGTATACACAAAAAAAATACCCAGTTCTGTAAGAGGTTATTCTCTGATTCTCATTGGGAACTAAAACTGGAAAGTCAGATTTCCAGTAACAATCTCTATGCACGAGTAAAACTAAACCCTCAGTGATTTGAGTAGGGTAAAGATCAGCACGATCATGAGATTTCATAGAAGAAAGTTGTTTTCTTATGTCTTCACTGTCATTTACGAAAAAAGTTTCAGCGGGTACAATCTAATCTACCTTTGGTTCGCGAAGTGGTTCACTGGACTCTCTGCTCTTAGAAGAAGATCTAGAAGCTCTAACCCTAGAAGAAGATGAAGTAACAATAACCCTAGAAGTTGGTGGGGGGAGTAATGTTACGTTGAGAAGAAGAAGACCCTCTAGAATGTGTTGAGCCCAAACTCCTTAATCTACCGCCTCTCCTACCTCGGATCGGAGCAGAAGAAGGAGATAGTTCATCGACTATTATTATTTTTTTGGGGTCTTGGTTTAAAGAAGACATATTTGCATGAAACAAGGACTTGCAAGCAACAAAAGAAAGTTAGAATTTTTTCGTAGAAGCAAAGGAAAAATGGGTATTTAGACTCAGAGGAAACCGTCAAAAAATGGAAAAAAAAATACTGATGTGAAAGTCATGATTAGAACTGTCACTTTGTGAAAGATGTAGTCGTAAAAAGCCCTAAAAGGAACTGACGAATTGCAGAATCATTCCGAGAGTGCCACATGGCACTTGCATTAAATGGAAGTAACAAGCGACGCATACATTCAGAGACGGATGCAATGGTACGAGTGAAACGGCGGCAAAAAATTCCCGCCATAAATGAGTATCCACTTACCAAATATTTAATTGATAAATAAATGGTAAGTGGGGGGAGGCTATATGTATTGGTAAAAAAATAAACTTCACACGTGTAATAATTTTGATGACAAGGCAATCTACGTGGATCAATGGAAACATGACAGCTGGTTAGAAGTTTAGAAAGATGTACGGGGAAAAGAGGAATGGAATAGCATACACACGAGACAATTAGATGCGGGAGTTCCAGTCTAATTGAGGAGTTGAAGAGACACGGTCAGAATGAACCAAGGTAGAATAAAGGGCAGATTCAAAGATCTTCAATCAATAAGCTAAACGTTACATAATCTTCACCGCAACAATTACGATTACTAATTGTAACATTACGTTAATGATATTATTAGTCATTAATGCTCAATTATTAAGAAGTAGATGTTATATTAATAAACTCCCTATAAATGGGAGTAAAACCTCACTTGTATGGGCACGTTCGAACCACTACCAAAATATACTTACTTTTATGCTATCTTATTGTTTTCTTATTTGCAAGTCTAAATCCTATTATTAGCTAATCTTTGTGGTTATCAGAAGCCCGAGTACTTCTTTAAATAGCTTTGACTAAGAATCTTATTCTTTGGTTAAACACACTGCACTAACTACTCAGGAACCACCCGCTCCCAATCCACTAGAACCAGATGTAAACAAAGTCAGGAAGGGAGAGAAAATTCCATACCAAGTCAAGGAACCTCACATAGAGTTTTCAAAACTAGGAGAAGACACAACGTTGAACTTCACTGAGAGGCTAGACAAGAAGCATGTTCTCAATTGTCATCCGAACATGTACAAGTGAGTGATAGCCACAAGATCTCCATCAAACAGGTCAAGGAAGAATTACATTATGAAATTAAACCCACCACTGATAGGGAACCGACGTTGCACTTTAAAGGACAACAATTTATTGAACCAAATCCCACACCCTCCAATGATGAATAGAGCAAACAATTTTATAATCTGGAATGTTAGGGGTGCTAATAATGACGATTTTCGTAGGAGCTTTAGAGATCTATTAGTTACCCATAAGCCATGGTTAGAGGCTCTACTTGAGACTAGAATAGATAACCAGATCTCCCTTCTTAAAGACTTTAATTTCACGAAGATGATAAAAGTCTCTGCAGAGGGAAGATATGGAGGAATGGTGATTTTATGGGATCACAACATTATGACTATCCAAACTTTTGTTACGCATAATCAAGAAATACATGCTATGATCGAGGTATTGCCTGCTACTCTTGGATTTTTTCTACTATTTATGCTAGCACTTGTCGGGCAAATATCTTCTATGGAAAAATTTGGAAAATATATTTGATAACGAGAAAGAGTCGTGGCTAGTAGGAGGTGACTTCAACGATGTTCTAATGGCTGAGAATAGCTATGGCGGTAAATCTGTTAGTTTTAATAGGTCCTGCAAATTCTGGTCTAGTATAAATTATTATAATCTTTTTATCTTAGTTTTAAAGGAAGTAAGTTTACATTGTCAAATCATAAGAAAATGAATAAAGGTCTAATCATGGAATGATTAGATAAAGTCTTCTCTAATGAAGATTGGGTTATGTAATGACCCGTCCAGTCGCTTCACGAGTTGTAGCCCTATTTCCCCTATTTCCTGCTTCTTTTGTGTTCTTCAGCTATATTATGATATGCCAGGTTAGTTGATTTGGGTTCGGAGTAGTTTCGGAGTGAATTGAGACACATAGTCTCTTATTTGAAAGCTTAAGTTGAAGTTGACCGGATGTTGACTTATGTGTAAACGACCTCGGATTTGAATTTTGATGATTTTTTTAGGTCCGTTAGTTGATTTTGGATTTAGGAGCGCGTCCGGAATGTGATTTGGAGGTCCATGATAGAATCAAACTTGAATTGGTGAAAGTTAGAATTTTGGCGATTTTGGCTGGGAGTGAAAATTTTGATATCGGGGTCGGATTGGATTTCCGGAAGCCGGATTAGGTTCGTGGTGTCATTTCTGACTTGTGTGCAAAATTTGAGGTCTTTCGGACGTGGTTTGGTAGGTATCGGTATCGTTTGTGGAATTCGGAAGTTTATAAAATTATTAGGCTTGAATCCAGGTGTAATTTGGTGTTTTGAGTGATTCAAAGGTTCGAATAAGTTTATTTGGTGTTTTAGTACTTGATGGTACCTTTGGTTGAGGTCCCGGAAGCCTCGAGTGTGTTTCGGGGTGAGTTTTGAGCGAGTCCAGGCATTTCGGCACTCTGATATTGTTCTGGTACTTTTGGAAGTTTGGACCGCACATTTTGGAGTGTTGAGGCGAAGGAAAGGTGCGGACCACACATAAAAGTGCATACCACATCAGAAATATGAGGACCTCAGAGGAGGAGTGCAGACCGCACAATTCTGTCTACGGCCGCACTCCAGGGAGTTCTGCTGATTCGCGGGTCCGCCTTCTGGAGCTTATATCTTTTGATCTACAAAACAGTTTGAGATGATTCAAAAACAAAAGTGGTATCCCTTCGTGAGTAGCTTCCATAAAGGTAAATAACTCATTATTTGGACATTTGTAGAGAACGTTATGGCTAAAATACTAAGGCCTGGCAGTGCAGTCACCAAAGGGTGCGTCCGCACAATATTTGTGTGACCGTAGGAGCTGGGATGTGCGGACGCAGTTGGAATTGTGCGTACCGCACATTGGGAATTCAGAGGGTGTACTATATAAATGATTTTTAAGGTATTATTTCACATTTTGGACTTTGGGAGCTCGGTTTGTGACGAATTTTCATCGGTTTTTTTCAAGAAATTTATCGGGGTAAGTGATTCTAACTCGGATTTGGTTAATATACATTAATATATCATTGATTTCATCATCTGAATAGTATTTTGAGATGGAAATTTGGTGAAAATTTTAGAAATTTCACAAAAATGAACTTTTGGGATTTGAATGTCGATTCGAAGTCGGATTTGGGTGAAACTAGTATGGTTGGATTCGTAATTGAATGGGTCATCTGATTTTGTGACTTCTACCCAATTTCGAGACGTGATCTCAGGGCCCGACTTTTGAGTTGATTTTTTGTCTTTTGACCTAAAGCTTAGTATTTTCTTATGGAATTGATTCCTTTAGCTCGTGTTGATTGTATCGAATTGCTTGTGGCTAGATTCAGGGTGTTTGGAGGCAAAAGCATTACGGAGTAGGATTTTTCCTGGTTTGAGGTAAGTAACAGTTTTAAACCTGGTCCTAAGGGTATGAAACCTGGTGTTTGGTATAATGTGACTGTTTGGAGGTGACACCCATGCTAGGTGACGGGCGTGTGAGCGTACTCTTTGAGGGATCGAGACTTGGTCCGTCCCGTGAGACTGTAAAGTCTAATAGCCTATGATTGTGTTTTTATGAATTTCTTGTCTGCTATCAAGTTGACTGCCTTTCATGTTAGAAATCATGCTTACGCTATGTACCTGCTCATGGTAGTTATACTCAGTCATAGTGATTTTTTTACATGTTTAACTCTGTCTCTATTATATTTTCCCTGCTGACTTTATAGCATTCTGATTTGGACTGTTATTCCCTTCTTTGCTGAGTGCTGTGAGACTAGAGAGGTTCATGACTGAGTGAGGCTGAGAGCCTGTTGTGAGGTATTGTACCTTAGCATGTGAGTTGTCCGTACGGATTCTGATATGTTATTTTAGCACGTGAGTTGTCCGTGCAGATTATAGCGCTTGGGCTGTAGGATCCCCTTCAGAGTCTGAACATCCCCAGTGAGCGCAGGTACCTATTGAGCGTGTATTGAGGGCTGAGAGCCAAGTGTTGAGTTGTTGAGAGCTTGAGTGATAGTACACTGTGAGGTTACATCTGTTCTTTTCATTGTTGCATTTAGCTGATATTAATTTTACTTGAACTTGGTAAATATGAAACTGATTTGGCTCATGTTATTGACATTACTCATGTTTACTCTTACACTTTGGAAATTATCAAATGAATTGTTTTTCTGCTTCTCAGTTCCTTAGTTATTACTGCTACTTGCTGAGTCGGTTGTACTCATACTACACCCTGCACTTCATGTGCAGATCCAGGTATGTTTGAGCACGAAGACTGTTGAGTTAGGACGTGACCGAGCTCCGGAGACTACGAGGTAGCTGCCAGTTTATGTATGACCTTGTCCCTCCTATATTTCTTATGCTTTGTATTGATACTTAGGTACTGGTTGTATTAGTTGTAATACTTCGACACTCATGACTTGGTGACACCCTGATGTTTGGGGCTCGTTTTCCGCACTTTAATTCTATTTTTGATTTCCACTTTGGTTTTTTTAAAATTCTTGGTATGGAAAAGCTTTGAGTTTCTTTTATATTTGAATTTGGAAGTATTTTGAGAAAGTCGAGTTGCCTAGTACCATCGATAGGCGCCATCAGGACATGTTAGGTTTTTTGTCACGACCCAGTTCTAACCTAGGTCGTGATAGCGCCTATTGTGATACAAGGCAAACATATTTCCCAAAACATTTCTACCAATTTAATTATAAGAGTTTAATAAAAACATTTCTAATAATTTTAATTTCTCATAAACTAAACCAACCCTAAATATAATGAAGAAAATATGGAAACAAGCCCCAAACATCGGGGTATCACTAAGTCATGAGCATCTAAATCTATGAACTAAGATATATAAACTATCTAACTGTCCAAAAGAAGAAATAATAATAGGTGTAACAAGGTCATGTGGACGCTAGCAGCTACCTTGCTATCCTTAGTTGTCTTAATATGTTTTGTGACTTGTCGGGCCATAAGATTAATTACTCAAAATAAAAAATTATCTTTTTCAAATACTATCCTAAAGATACTACCAAGAAAATTTCAAATCAGTTTAACATGAAGATCAGTGATAACTTTGGCAAACATCTAGGCTTTCCAATTTTACGTTGTAAATCTAATGCCTCTAATTTTTAATATATCATAGACAACATGAGATCCAGACTCTCTAATTGGAAAATCAATTTCCTTAGCATAGCTGGACGAACTACCCTTGTATCCTTAACTCTTAATACCATTCCCAGTCATATTATGCAATACACACTTCAACCTCAAAAAATTTTAAGTCTCATTGATAAAATCCAAAAAGATTTTATTTGGGGTAGTACTGAGAATAATAAGAAATCCACCTTTTGAGTTGGAAAATAATTGTAAATACCTAATTTTTGCTCTTTCTTTTCTCCTACATTGCACCTTTTTAGATTTATTTTGTGTGTGCGTGTAGATTTTAGAATTAGGTTTCTTAAATATTGAGTGATGGGATTAAAGGGATTTAATCTTCTCATTTTAAAGCATAAATTGGCCCAAAACATGGACCAATTCGTTGGCCCAAGAGTAGATGACCCGCCCAACCTTCATGCCCCTACCAGACACTCCAAAACGATGTAGTTTCGTTCAAGTGGCTGAGATTGAATCTCAGACACCCATCTTAATCGGATCCAATGGCCATAAATCACCCTTATCTTAGATATTTAAAGACCACACTTCCCAAAATTTTGCCCCATTTTTTTTCCTTATCTCTTCTCTTCTTCCTCTCTCTCTCTCTCTTCACCCTCCCCCAATCTCTGCCGCCCTCACCCTCCACAGAGGTGCCGCCCGCCGGGAATCGCCCACCGCCAGCGGCCAACCTCCAAAAAGCACCAAAATTTTACCACTTCTTCTCTCAACCTCCTCTTCATGAATCCAAATCCCAAATCCCCAAAATCACCCTCAATCTCACTAAATCTACCCCTAAACCGCAAGCCCTAGCCGCCTCCACCCTAAATCCGGCGAGACCTAACCTTTCACACCCCTAAATACATACATAAACGTATAGATCTCCTCAAGATCTATCTTTTCCTACCTATTTCACCCCCAAAAATCGCACCAATGTCGGCCAGTCACCCTCACCGCCAACCCCCTACTACCGCCACACTGCTCCTCCTATGCTTTAGCCTAATTCAGACCCAAGAACACTCATTTCTTTTTGGTATGACACCAAGCTCATTGAATTTGGTGTCTACCAAAATAAAATAAGTGTTCCATGGTCGGACAGCCACTTCTTGGCATCTCCAACATCTTCTCGTGGCTCGAACAGCTTCAAGCACGCTCGTTAGGTATAACCGTCATCTCTTTACTTAATTTCTGATTTTTTTTTTAGTAGTAACGGGTTAGTTCCTGATTTTAATTTTAGTTTCTGATTTTTGATTATTCTATTTTGGTTGTTTCTTGTTAATTAGAGTTTTAAGTTAGGTTTATTAAATTAGTTATTTTTATTTAGTTAGTTGTTTGTTAGATTGTTATTGATTAAATGTGATCTTTAGTGTATTAGTTAAATCGTTTACTTAGTTAATCGATTGTTTAGTTGTTGAAGGTCATCGTCCGATTATTAGCGGTGCTCGTCTAATTTTTGTTTTGAGCATTAGTTTGTGAATTCAGTTGTTTGTTCTATGATTAGTTTGCATAAATCAATTTTCTTTAATCTAATTAGTTAGAGTTTAAGTTCCATTTGAAGTCTTGTTTTGTCAATTGTTAGTATTTTGAGTTTGTTTTGGTTCAAAATCAATAGGGTGGTATTGATGTTGTTAAAATCTGAAGTTTAGATAGGTTTGATCATGACTTAGAGTACTAGTAGCTTACTTTTTACTAGTTGGGTGGCTAAAATGAAATTTTTTCTCCTTGCCTCTGCTATAGCAGATTTTCAGGCTGTCCTTTCACCTATTGGACAGCCTTTGAATAGTGTTTTTTCACACAAAGTCGGTCCTTTTTTGACAGACTTTTGGTGAATCAAAATCTGGCCAAAAAGTGACTTTATTTTCCTATTTAAAGGGCTTCTCTTCACACATTTGTGGGACAGTTTTTACACCCTAAAAATACAACGTTGAGAGTAAAAAATTAGCAACTAAAGCACCCTTTAGTAAGCTGAAATAGTGAGCTATATGAGTAAATTTTAGAGTGCAAACTTTTAGAAAAATGTAAGTCTTCTTTAGAGTTGGTTCTGGGTTTCTTCTAAGATTTTTGGGCTGTTTAAACACGAATATGTTGTTGTTTTGTGCTGTGTTTGCTGCTGTTTATTTTTCGACTGAGCTCTATTTCTTCACTGCTGTATTTATTTTCTGCAATCCAGGTATTTTCTTAAACTTTGCAATGCAGATTCTTATGTTCAATGGATGAGGATATGGTTCTTTTTCAGCTTTATGGATACGCTTGATGTGCTTTACTGGAATAAATGAATGTTTAGCATGTTATTCATATATTCATATTTCAGCATGTACATCTGTAACATTTGGTCGACCTTCCATTTTTCTTTATATATGTAGCTCAAGTAACATTATGTTAAGTGTATCTAGTTAAGGAAAAGAAACATTTTTTAGAATTATTATATAGATTTAGTTTTCTTTTGCCTTGGTTTTATGTATTTGTGGTGTTTGTCATTTTAATTTTTCTCTCAATGCTAAAAACAATTGATAGTAATACTTCTCTTCTTGGTTAAGTTGAAATGAATTTGGGAAATTGTATATGATGAGTGTGCGGGAGAGACGAAAGAACCAGTGAAAGAATTTCTTAAATGTGTCATTGTTATTTTGAACTTGTGTTTGGTTGAGCTTGATGCATATGTTTTTTCTCAGTTATATATCTAGAAGTCCATGTTCATTTATGCATTATTTTTAGCTACATGTCCTAGTTGGGTTTACCTTAATTTTAAGAATATTTTAGGCCAGCATCACCTTTGATTTAAATTCGCTGGCCATCTTTTTTTAATATCAAGGATACTAGAAAATTTGAATTGGTCAAGTTTCAAGTAGTAAACAAGTTTTGACTCAGTCTTTTAAACACTAGGATTCTTTATTAAATAAATAATTTTAACAAATGAATTAACTTAAATGCTAGGCAATTAGTAGACGCGTTTTTAACTTCACGGAATCGCTTGCGTAGCGTGATGTATAACATTCAATAAATTAGTTTAATAATCTCATCCCATAACCATTAATTTTAGTTAATTCTTTGCTAAAATCGCGGATTCGCTTGCGTAGCGCGATAGTTGACTTTTAATAATCTTCAAGAATTAATATTTTCAAATGTAGTAATTTCTCAAAAGTACTACAAATAATTGATTTTCATGATTTCGGATTCACTTGCGAGGCGCAATTATGATAAGTTAATTAATTTTTTTATTTGATCACGCATTCGCTTGCTTAGCGTGGTTACGACAACGTAATATTAGCCAAATTATTTTGTTTAATAATTCTAATAATCAAGAGATAAAAGGGGATAGGTAAAACATGAAAAATCATATAAATCACAGTTTGTCCAAAATTTATTCAAGCCAAGTTTTGAGTCAATAAAGTGACCGTGCTAGAACTACGGGACTCGGGGAATGCTTTACACCTTCTCCCCCGTCAACAGAGTTCCTTATTCGGACTTTATTTTTGTAGACCAATAATAAAAGAGTCAAACATTCCTTTGACTAGGGATTCAAATAAAAGATGATTTGGAACACCAAAAATCAATTCCAAGTGGCGACTCTGAATAACAAAAATAATCCTTATTTCAAAATTATCACTTTAATTAGAAAAACTCTTTAACCCAGAATCCACAACATATATCTTTTAGGGGTAGAAAAGGGGTGTGACAGCTCTGGCGACTCTGCTGGGGAATAATCGGAATTCAAGCTTGCACATGTTGACTTTTTATTTGGCTTTATTAATTTTATATATATTATGATTTATTTCTACCTAATTTGCTACTTGTTCGCCTTTTACCTCTTTGATATTGTTGAACTGTACATATAAACTGTCTTCTCACGCACCCTCTCTGAGTCTTCTTGAAATTAAAAATTGGGTATTTTCTTGACATAACCCGCTTTCTTTGAGATAGCCGAGGTGCTTGTCACCCGGTGAAGGATTTTAGTCACACATGTTTTAGGCGGGGAGCACCACCAGCTAAGCCGGAAAGCAATACTACCTGTACGCTGACCCTCCTCGGCTCGATACCTTCTCCAATAGGATTTAAACCTAGAAGAACAATCCTCATGTCGGATATTCCTAGTAGATTCGCTTTATTTGCATCACATGCATTTTACCTAGGGAAGCTCGGCACAGGGGTCGGGTCCGTATAATACAGGTATCATCTTTGAGACCATCATGTTCACTTATGTGCTACTTGTTACATCATGTGGAAGGCTTGCTTGTATTGTTGATCAGCTTTAGAAAATTAGTTGAGCGGAATTATTTTTAAAAAACAAAAATTATTCTCCTAATTTAGTACAAATAATCCTTTTTTAGTAAGATTTTGTAGTAGTATGATGTAAGGTGTAAAGATTAATTTTCATAAAAATCAAAAGAGAAAAATGCTCGATTTCATCGAATTACGCGGGTTTGATTCTCACCGGATGTGAGATACATAGGCAATCTCTATCGGGTTCAGCCTACATTTTTCAAAATCAAAAGGGAGCATAAAACTCCGCATGTGCATAAATTCAAAAAAAAATTACTATTTTTGGTCACCTTTTACTATTTTGCCCTCGTATTTCGGTCGTTTTGTCAAGACAGCCTTAAAATCTTCCTGGGAAGTGATGAAGGGCCGTTTTGATAAATATAGCTACTTTATCTATCTTTTTTCACCTTTTACCATTTTGCCCTTATGGCTAGCCATTTTTTGTCGAGACAACGTTAAACCTTCTACAGGAATACCAAAAGGCTGTTTTCACAAACCTAGTCATCTTATCTAGTTTTGTCTGATTATATTGTCGATACATCCTTTGAAACCTTTCTCGGGAGTATTGAAGGGTCATTTTTGTAAAAGGGCCATTTTATTTATTTTGTCTATTTTTTTATTATTTTGTCCATATGCTTGGCCATATTTACTGAGACATCCTTTAAGCCTTCTATGAAAGTATCAAAGGGTCATTTTTTTCGTAATAATAGACATTTTTTACTTTTTTTATTTCACCTTTTGTGTCCAGTAATTTCAAAAATAAAATAATAATAATGAAAAATAGATTGAGTCCTAAATTAGCTTTTAGAAAAAATTAAATCTGAATTTTCATATAGTTTAGGTAAGTTTTGGCCCTTTTTATCTTATTCTTAGGTTCACCATGAAATTTTTACAAAGAAGCAGTCATAAAAGGGTAAGGGATAAAATACCTCCTATGTTCTTGATCTGAGATAAGACCCCAAGTAGTCTTTGCAATTGGTGGACTAGTTTTGCTACATGGGAACGAAATCGAGTATTTAAGCACCTCAAGTTCCTCATAAATATCATGGGGATTAATCCTAACAGAGATTTAATCGAGGCTCTAATGGGTGTTTGGGACCCCGTGAATAATGTCGTCACGTTTAAAGATTGTGAAATGACACTCACATTGAAAGAATTAGGTGGGTTTACCGGATTAGGGATAAACCTTCGTGGGAAAAAGCCCGCTGCTCCAAGAAAAGCTGGTGTGAACAACTTTTTGAAAACATTATGCCTTAGTCGAATTCCAATGAGTTTCTTGGACGAAGGTTGGGTTCCGTTGGAATATTTCTATGACAGATTTGGGGACGAGAAAGGGTTTGAAAACTTCTCGGGCACAGAATTCATCAACAAAGCGAGTTACGACGCATGGAGGGAGTGGATAATCTTCGCATTCATGATATCATTTCTGGGACCATAGTCTTTCCAGATCATGGTGGGCGCATCAGAATTATATTGGCTACGGTAGTCTCATATTTGCTAAGTAGCGAGGATCATACCATTCTTCCCATGATTCTAGGAGATATTTTTTGAGCTTTGACCCGTTTCCAAGAGGGTAAAGATTACTTCGAGGGATGCAATATTCTGCAGCAGATGTGGTTCATAGAGAACCTTTATCATCATCCAATAGCAGTAAACTTCAATGATAATTGGCTGAACATTACTTCAATGATAATCCGCGAGTTGTAATCTTCCTGAGGGGGTAAGGGCCTGGCGAACATTAGTTGGTTCATTGAGCGCTGATAGAATCACTTGGAAATATTATTGGTTCCCTTCTACTAGGGTCATGCATATGTCGACGTATCGCTCGTTCTTTATACTCATGGATTTCAGAGGTTTCCAGCCCTACGTGTCATGTTCCAGCTAGGGAGAGAGCAAAAGAAGCCCCCTATGAAGGACATGTGTCTGTTTGTGTGGGAATTCGAGGGAGAGGAACTTCCAAGGGAGTCATACGCACAAAAGGTTTGGTTCGGTGGTCGATTTCTAACTTCGATGAGATGGTAGCTGATCGTGAACGTGGGGAGATAAGCCTCGCATACATTGAGTGGTTTCACAACCAGGCTATCCCTGAGCAAAGGCCAGAAAGATCCATATGGAATACATTTGATTGGGAGGAGGAGATCAATTCCAGAGTTACAGAAACCAGAAGAGAAGTGGCACAAGAGAACCAATCCCGTATTGAAATTTTACGAGAAGATAAGGGCATTCTGGAGACAGCCATGAACATACAACACGCTATATTCGAGCAGGAAACGGCTCAGTGGGCACAAGAGCGGCGATCACTCAAAGCTCAAATTAGACAGAAAAAAGTATCACTACTGCTCAACAACAAGAAGAAAGAGAAGCTCAGTTCAAGGTGGTCCGTGATCATGAGCGCAGAGGTTTTGCTCCATTAATCCAAGGTCTGAGGGATCAGATAGGGGGAGTTGAGTCAAGAAAGGAGCTTCAGATTGTGGAGTTTGAAATAGAAATACATCACTACCAAAGTATGATCAATAGGTTAGAGGGAGAGCCACTAGGAATTCGGCGCCAGAGAGATATGGCCTTGGAGCGCGAGCATGATGTGCTGGATCTATCTAAGACCCGTGGTCAGAAAAATCAAGAGTTGCATTTGGCTCAGGACCATATTAAGTGAAAGATCCTCGAGGTAGCCACATACAACTCCTGAGCATGCATGAGTTTCCAGGAAATGACGCTTGAGCGGTTTGCAGAAGTATCAATGAACGTCGACCGTCACATATCTGCAAGCTTAGAGAGGATATATCGTGATGTTGGGGGTCAACCGTATGAATAAGTGTCTTGACTACGGTGATGCCGTTGGATTCTCCCGCAAAGATCAGAATCTCTTTTACTTGGCAGTCCATTTTTATTGTTCATTTGTTGTCATTGAGTCTGTAAGAGTCTTTTGGTGTGTTGAGTCTTGTTGTTTTGCTTTTCATCTTAAAAAGTCTGTTTTTGAGTCGAGTTTGGTCTTGTTTAGATGTTCGTCTTTATGTAATTTTTTTTTGGGTCTTTTGTGAAAATAATAAATAACATATATATATATAT
>ML315524.1:3411-18250 GCA_005239505.1 Nicotiana paniculata
ATGGCATTAGATGGTTCTGCCTTCAGCCATCGCTTTGCTTCGCCCAATACAGAGAATGGGAAAAGCGTGAGCCTCACATAATCTGGCGTGACCCCGTTAGTGATATAAGTATCACTAATCTCCAAGAAGTTCAGAATGTGCTGCTGTGGATCCTCGTGTGGAAGACCCAAAAACTGCCTGTTTGCATGAAGTAGTTGGATCATGCTCTGTTTCAGCTCAAAGTGCCCAGTGATTCTGGGCTTCACGATGCTGGAGGTGACATTAGCAATACTTGGCATTGCCACCTCCTGAACAACCATGTGTTTTTCCTCTGCCATGTTCACAGGAAATCGAATGAAGTCCTGAATATTGTCTGTATCTCTTGCTTCTCGCAACCTCCTGTGAAATGATCTCTCAGGTTCGGGGTCAAATCCATCAAGTCTGTCCTGGATTCTGACCCTACGCATTCAATCGAGTTCCTGAGATTAGAGCAAAACTCACGTGACGTTAGACTCAATGAAGTAAACAATTAAAGCAAGTAACTAGAAAGTAGTCTATATTCAAGTCCCCGGCAGCGGCGCCAAAAACTTGTTGGTCCCAAACGCACACGCAAGTATACGTGGTCGTAGCAAGTAATATAATGTTAAATCAAATGTCGAACCCACAAAGACTTGTGTAAACTACTCACTAATTCACTATAATTGTTATTTAATCAAGCCAAAATAAAATTCAGGAACGTAATTATTTTATAGTACGATTCTATGAAAGAACTAATTGTCAAGTAACGTGAGTATTGTTGTGTGTATTCAGTAGAGACAAATATTCCAGGGTTGTGATCAAGTCACCACTCGTATTTCATTCTAATTAACTCTCCCTTTCATATAATTCACTCATGGTTGCTAATTAATCGATAATTTCTCTCATAGCCTTCTCCCGAAGCACTACTCGCCTATTCTCAATAGATTAACGCCTATATTCCTGATTAATCTATTAGAACGCATTAAGATTACGATTTTTAATTAAGCACGGTGACTAGGTATATTACTATCCTAACCACAAATACGCTCCCCTGAAGGGTTAAGATCGCGCTCTCTTCAATTCTTCTCTAATCTATATACGGCTTTCCCAAGTATAACATAGATAATATATAGAACCAAATTGCTGGCCAAACAATTACGCAATTAAACACAGAATTGAAGAAACAACCATATATTGAGTGAACTATAATCAAAGTTAAATTAATGTCGAATAACAATATTCATAGCTAAACCACAACCCCATAACAATGGGTGTTTAACAACTCATTCTAGAATCAAACAATTGCCTAAGTGTTGCATAAATTGAAAATACTAGAATAAGATGAAGAAAACTGAGAAATCCTTCGCTTCCTAATGATCCCGTGTGTATCTTCTCTCCAAAAATGGCATTCTCCCCTCAAAGTTGTGTTTTTGGGTCTATTTATATGTTTGGGACAAACCCTAAACGTGTAGGAGACTTCTATTCAAACCGGAAAACACTTAAAACCTTCAAAACTCGGATTGGACCAGACCAGGGACCAGGCTTTATGGCCCAAATGCCCGGATAAAGCCTGGCCAGGCCTGGCGTTAGGGCTCTAACGCCCCCCAAACGCCTGGTCCTACCAGGCTTTATAGCCCAAACGCCCAGCTATAGCCTGGTATGACCAGACTTTACAGCTCAAACGCCTGGCTAAAGCTTGGGCCACTCCTTTTCGACTCTTGAGCGTATTTTTGACGTTTATGCATCCATTTAGCTCAGCTTCCATCTCCAATTCACCTACACATGAAATAGACTCCATTATGCACATACGACGTGTATTTTTATCATTAACACACATAAAATGTAAGGCACATAATGCTTTAAACCATGAATTCTAGCCACGCATCAATGAGTAACTCCCTCATCTTGGGGAGTTACGAAGTATTATTTATGTTTCACGGGGTGATACTTTAGGCTAATAAACTTAGGACCCCCTACTTTTATTAAAATAATTCTCTCTTTCTCTTCTATATTAGACTAATTCACATGATTTGAGTTCGGTTGGGACCCACCGTTATGGACCTCGGGGAGTGCCTAACACCTTCTCCTTAAGGTAATTTGAGCCCTTACCCGATCTTTGGTGACGCAAACTAGTATACCCGAGTCATTTGCAATAGGTTCCCTAACACACCTTAATCCGTTAGGTGGCGACTCTCTCTTTTAAAACCCTTCCTTAAAAGAGTTGTCAGTGTCAAAACCTGATTTCGCGAGAAAAAAAGGGCACGACACTAGACCGGGTCAGTCATCCCCCAGTGCTCTCCCAACTCAGAGTCCATCTTGTGCACCTTCAATTCAGGGTTCGTCTACACCAGGTTCTTCTGGTATTTATCCTGGTTCTCGGTGTCCGCTTCAGTATTTGCGACCATTTTCGAGAGTGGATGTTTTGATTGTGGAGAGTTGGGTCATGTGAAGAGGTTTTGTCCCCGCTTTACGGGAGGTC
The DNA here is from genome assembly GCA_005239505.1 of Nicotiana paniculata. Classification (NCBI taxonomy): domain Eukaryota; kingdom Viridiplantae; phylum Streptophyta; class Magnoliopsida; order Solanales; family Solanaceae; genus Nicotiana; species Nicotiana paniculata. The sequence goes on from ML315524.1 coordinate 5,888, forward strand.
CAATTCAGCAGAGGAGTCAGGCCAGAACTTCAGCACCAGTCACTTCACCACCCACCCAGCCAGTTCATGATGGGGCTTAGTAGCTAGGGATCGCCCAAAATGGGGAGGGCGATCAGGTGGCGGCCAGACCCGATTTTATGCTACTCCTGGCAGGCCAGATGCCGTTGCTTCAGACATAGTGTGCCACAGGGATTCTTATATATTATTTAACCCTGGTTCCACTTATTCTTATGTATTATCATATTTTGCTCATTATCTGGATATGTCCCGTGAGTCCTTAGTTTCACCTGTTCATGTATCAACTCCAGTGGGCGATACTATTGTTGATCGTGTATATCGATCATGTGAAGTGACTATTGGGGAAATGGAGACTAGAGCAGATATCTTACTGCTTAGTTTGGTTGATTTCGACGTGATCTTGGGCATAGATTGGTTGTCTCTATGTTATGCTATTCTGGATTGTCACGCTAAGACCGTGACATTGGCGATGTCGGGGTTGCGAAGGATCGAGTGGAGATTTTTTCTAGATTATGTTCCCAGCAGGGCGATTTCATATTTGAAGGCCTAAAGAATGGTTGGGAAGGGATGTTTATCTTATTTGGACTTTGTGAGGGATGTTGGTGCAAATACCCCTACTATTGATTCTGTTCCAATGGTAGGAGACTTTCCGGATGTGTTTCCTATAGACCTGCGGAGCATGCCGTCCGATAGTGATATTGACTTTGGTATTGACTTGGTTCGGGGAACTCAACCCATTTTTATCCCTCCGTATCGTATGACACCAATTGAGTTAAAGGAATTGAAAGAGCTGCTTCAGAAATTTCTTGATAAGGGGTTTATTAGTCCTAGTGTATCGCCTTGGAGTGCACTGGTTATGTTTGTAAAGAAGAACGATTATACTATATAGATGTGCATCAACTATAGGCACTTGAACAAAGTTATAATCAAGAACAAGTATCATTTGCCGCGTATTGATGATCTATTTGAACAACTTCAGGGAGCGAGGGTGTTCTCAAAGATTGATTTGAGGTCTATGTATCCCCAGTTGAAGATTCGGTACTCAGATATTCTAAAGACAACATTCAAGACCCGTTATGGTCATTATGAGTTCCTTCTGATGTCTTTTGGGATGACCAACTCCTCAACATCATTCATGCATCTGATGAGTAGTGTATTTCAGCCTTATCTCGACTCATTTGTCATAGTATTCATTGATGATATCCTAGTGTACTCTCGTAGCTAGGAGGAGCATGCCCAACATTTAAGGATTGTGTTGCAGCGGTTGAGGGATGAAAAGCTTTATGCCAAGTTCTCCAAGTGTGAGTGTTGACTTAGTTCAGGCATTCTTGGGGCACGTGGTGTCAGTGAGGGGATTAAGGTGGATACGAAGAAGATAAAGGCGGTTCAGAGTTGGCCCAGGCCGTCCTCCGCTACGGAGATTCAGAGCTTTCTCAGCTTGGCCTATTATTATCGTCACTTCATGGAAGGTTTCTTGTCTATTGCATCGCCTTTGACCAAATTGAACCAGAAGGGTGCTACTTTCAGGTGGTCGGATTAGTGTGAGGAGAGCTTTCAGAAGCTCAAGACTGCCTTGACCATAGCTCCAGTTATAGTTTTTCCTTCAGCTTCAGGATCTTATATAGTGTATTGTGATGCTTCTTTGGTTGGTATTAGGTGTGTCTTGATGCAGGAGGGTAGAGTGATTGCTTATGCTTCACGTCAGTTGAATCCTCATGAGAAGAACTACCCCGTCTACGATTTGGAGTTGGCTTCCATTATTCATGCATTGAAGATTTGGAGGCATTATCTCTACGGTGTGTCTTGTGAAGTATTTACAGATGATTAGAGTCTCCAACACTTGTTCAAACAAAAGGATCTAAATTTAAGGCTGCGGAGATGCCCGGAGCTGCTAAAGGAATATTATATCACCATTCTATATCATCCTAGGAAGGCAAATGTGGTGGCCGATGCCTTGATTAGAAAGGCAATGAGTATGGGTAGCTTTGCATTCATTCCTGTTGGTGAGAGACCGCTTGCAGTTGATGTCCAGGCCTTGTCCAACCAGTTCGTGAGATTAGATGTTTCGGAGCCCAGCCGGGTTCTAGCTTGTGTGGTTTCTCGGTCTTCCTTATATGATCGCATCAGAGAGCGCCAATATGATGATCCCCATTTTCTTGTCCTTAAGGACACGGTTCAACATAGTGATGCCAAAGGTGTTACTATTGAGGATTATGGGGTGTTGATGATGCATGGACGGATTTGTGTGCCTAATAAAGATGTGCTACGTGAGTTGATTCTTAAGGAGGCCCACAGTTTGTGATATTCCATTCATCCAGGTACCGTGAAGATATACCAGGACTTGTGGCAGCACTATTAGTGGAGGAGGATGAAGAATGACATAGTGAGTTTTGTAACTCGGTGCCTTAATTGTCAGCAGGTGAAGTATGATCATCAGAGACCAGGCGGATTGCTTCAGAGGCTTGAGATTCCGGAGTGGAAATAGGAGCGTATCACCATGGATTTTGTAGTGAGGCTCCTATGGGCTTCAAGGAGGTATAATGCTATTTGGGTGATTGTGGATTTTGTGACCAAGTATGCGCACTTCATTCCAGTTAGGACTACTTAATCTTCGGAGCGGTTGGCTGAGATTTACATCCGCAAAATTTTTCTCCTTCACGCTGTGTCGGTGTCCATCATTTCATCGAGGCACACAGTTCACATTGCAGTTTTAGAGAGAAGTGCAACGTGAGTTGAGGACCCATGTTTAGTTGAGTACAACATTTCACCCTCAAATAGATGGGCAGTCCGAGCACACTATTCAGATATTGGAGGATATGCTTCTTGCTTGTGTCATAGATTTTGGGGATTCTTAGGACCAATTTATGTCGCTCACAAAGTTTTCCTACAACAACAGCTACCAATCGAACATTCAGATGGCTCCGCATGAGGCTTTGTATGGGAGAGGGTGTCGGTCTACAGTGGGATGGTTTGATCTGGGTGAGGCTAGTCTAGGCTATTGGGTACTGACTTGATTCAGGATGCTTTGGACAAGGTTAAGCGGGTTCAAGATCAGCTTCGCACGGCGCAACCCAGACAGAAGATTTACGTCGGCTGGAAGGTTCTTGATGTTTCTTACATGGTCGGGGAGAAGGTACTGCTCAAGGTTTCATCCATGAAGGGTTTTATAAGGTTTGGGAAGAAGGGAAAGTTGAGCCCTCGGTATATTGGGTTGTTTGAGGTGCTTCAAAGGATTGGAGAGGTGGTTTACAACCTTGTCTTGCCGCCTAGTCTATAGAGTGTTCATATAGTGTTTCATGTATCTATGCTACAAAAGAATGTTGGTAATCCGTCTCATGTTTTAGATTTCAGCACGGTTCAGTTGGATGGTGATTTGACTTATAATGTGGAGCTGGTGACCATTTTGGGTCGGAAGGTTCGAAAGTTGAGGTCAAAGGACATAACTTCAGTGAAGGTGCCGTGGAGAGTTAAGCCAATTGAGTAAGCTACTTGGGAGACCGAGAAGATATTTAGAGCATATATTCACGCCTATTTGAGACTCCAGGTACGTTTCTATACCCGTTCGAGGATGAACCTTTGTTTAAGAGGGGGAGGATTTAACGACATGCCTAGTTGTTTTGAGGTTTGTAGCCCCGTTCCCCCATTTACTGTTCATTCCTTGCTTAATTGTTGTTATGTAACTTTCCAGGGTAGTTGGTTCAGGTCTGGGGAGGTTTCGGAATGAGATGAGACACTTAGTCTCAAAGGTTGAAAGCTTAAGTTGAAAAGGTTGACCAAATGTTGACTTATGTGTAAACAACTCCAGAATGGAGTTTTAATGGTTTCTCTATATCCGTTGGATGATTTTGGACTTAGGAGTGTGTCAGGGTTGTGAATTGGAGGTCTATAGTTGAATTAGGCTTGAAATGGTGAAAGTTGAAAATTTAGAAAGTTTGACTGAGGGTGGACTTTGTGGTTACCAGGCTCATCAGATTGGGGTTCTGGGAGTTGGAGTAGGTCTGTCGTGTCATTTTTGACTTGTGTGCAAAATTTGAGGTAAATCGGAAGTGATTTGCTAGGTTTCAGCATCGAATATAGAAGTTGGAAGTTCAAAAGTGCATTAGGCTTGAATCGATGCGCAATCCATGGTTTTAGCGTTGTTTGATGTGATTTCGAGGCTCAATTAAGTTCTTATTGTGTTTTAGGACTGGTTAGTATATTTGGTTGTGGTCCTGGGAGCCTCGGGTGGAGTTCGGACGATTATCAGATCGAATTAGGAGTTTGAGAGACTGCTGAAGCACCAGGTCTGGTGCAATCGCACCTGTGAAGGTTTTGATCGCAGGTGTGAAGCCGCATGTGCACACCAACCATCGTAGAAGCGGACAGGAGTGGAACTTGGTAGTGCTCGCAGGTGCGAAGAGTTTTCCCGCATCTGCGAGGTTGTAGGTTCGAAGTGATGAGCGCAGAAGCGGAAATGGGAAAGGGAGCTGGCTCCACAGAAGCGACAGTGTGCTCTCAGAAGCGAGTCCGCAGGTGCGGTATTTTGGTCCCCAGGAGAGAAGCCAATAACAGGAGCGGATGTTTTGGTCGCACCTGCGAAGCTGCATGTGCGGGTAAGTTGTCGCAAGTGCGAGAAAGCCTGGACATAATATAAAAATTGGGTTCCGAGGGGTTCATAATTTCTTGACTTTGCAAACTCGGATTTGGGCGAGTTTTGTGAGGGATTTCGAAGGGATTCTTGAGGTAAGCCACTTGTGGTTAAATTTATGCAGTAATTAGGTTTCCCCATCGAATTACCACCTAGATTTTGTGGTTTTGAGGTGTAATTTTGGGAGTTTTAGGCTAGGGATTTTGTGAGTTTAAATTGGGAATTTGGGTGTCGATTTGGTGTTGGATTTTGGTAAATTTGGTATGGTTGGAATCGTGGTTGAATGGGCTTCGGGATTTTGAGACTTTTGATGGATTCCGAGACATATGCTTGGGGGCTGACTTTTGAGTTGACTTTTTGACTTCTAATTAAGAACTTAGTAATTTTATATGGAATTGATTCCTTTAGCTCATGTTGATTGTATCGAACTGTTTATGGCTAGATTCGAGACATGTAGAGGCCGTTTCACGAGGCAAGGGCTTGTTGGAGTAGAGTTTCCCGTAATAGGTAAGTAACACTTCTAAAATTTGTTCTTAAGGTGTGAATCCCCGAAAATTGTGTTATATGATTGGTGTTGAGCTGACGCATGTGCTAGGTGGCGGGAATGTAGGCATGCACTGTAAGAATTGTGACTTGGTCGATTCCATGGAATTGAATAGTTGATTAAGCATGTTGTTACTTGTATCTTCACCACGTGATAGAACAACTGAACTGTCAGTTATGTTAGACATCCTGTTTAGGTTACATGTTGAACTATTTGCTTAACTTGCCATTTTATACTCAGTCACAACTATTATTTGCATAATATTTCTCAGACTCTGTTGCACCTTATTTGATACGTCATATCATCATTGCTTGGGATGATTTTGGTCAGCCCGAAAGGCTGGAGAGACTCATGACTTAGTGGGAATGAGGGTCTATTGTGGGTGATATTCATGGGATCGGGCTGCATGCCATAACATGTTTTATTGATTCATGCCAAGATTGGCTTATTATAGCGATTGAGCTGGATCGGCCCCTCCGGAGTCTACACATCCACATTAGGCGCAATTGCGAGTAGTTATTTACATTTGGGATGTATATGCCCTGTTTTACTTGCATTTGGGCTGGATCTGCCCTGTTTTGTGTTGAGTTTTATTGCAAATCTGAAAGCATGTCTATATTTTTTTACCTCTACCTGTTAAATTATGAATTTCTGAGATATCACTGTCATATTTTCTATAATTTTCCTTACTATTAAATGTTGAAAGTGTGCTATAATATTTGACACTACTTTCAGTCAAAAGGTTAGAGTTGTACTTATTTAGTTGGTTGTACTCATTCTAACCCTGCACCTCATGGGCAGATCCAGGTGTTTCCAGTCACGACGGTTGCTGATCTGCAGAGGCTAGACCTTCAGAGATCATCACAGTAGCTGCTTGGCGTTCACATACCTTGACTCTCCTCCCTTATCTTTTTGTTTACTTATTCAGATTTACTTTCTAGATAGTGTACCAGACCACAGCATTATGTATATGCTCATTTACTTAGTGACACCCCGATTTTGGGAAGACTTTATGTATTGAGTTAAGATATTCTATCCTGTTTTAATGAAAATTTCCCTATATTTAGACTAGTTTAGCGTATTTCAAAATTTAAGTGTTGGAAATGTTTGAGCAATCGGCTTGCGTAGTACGATGATAGGTGCCATCACGACATGTTGGGTTTTGGGTTGTGATACTTTGCGGGTGCGGTGCTGTCACAAACCTAATTTCCCACCTTAGGATGTCGTGATGCAATGCTGATAACTAATGGAATTTAACAAACTTAACTACAATACATTAAATAATATCTGTAACAGCATAGCTGCACCAACATCAGTTACATAACCCCAAAGTTGGTAGTACAAGTCATAAGTTTTTCTAAGAGTAACTAGGAAAAACTAGCACATTATTGTCCAGAATAATAATAAACAATGGAAATAATATACAAGAAAGGGTGACTTTGGGTCTTGCGAAAGTCGAGCGGGTGTGCCTTGAAGTCTCCAGTGGTGCGGACATAAGTTTCAAAACCAACTCGATCAGAAGCACCTGGATTTGTACAAAAAATGTGCAGAAGCGTAGTATGAAAACACCACAGTGGTACCCAGTAAGTATCAAGCCTAACTTCGGTAGAGTAGTGACGGCCAGGTTAAGACACCTACTAGACATGTAAACTTGTGCAAGATATCATATAAAGCTAACAATGGAAAGAGCTTCAATGTAAGACCAACGGCAGAAAGATCACGAAATTTACAATCAACAATGAAGTAATAGAAGAACGAATGGAAATAAGAAACAACCAAGTAATAAAGCAACCACATAGTTGGAATACAGATGAAATATGAACGAATTCAAGTAAGAAGAACTGATGGAAACTTAATCAATCTAATCGTTCCGAATACATGAACTACAACAAGTATTACCCCGAGGTACCAATCCTCGTAATCCCAAATCATAAGTCACAACTTCCAAATCTTATATATATGGCACCTCGTGCCCACATTTTTCAAATCACTTTTGCACGGTAAAGTCCACGTGCTACTATGTATATTGTATCCGTGTCAAATGCTAACTAAAATGTTGAAGAGATCTATTTATATACAATAAGGCATAATATCAGTTTTGAATAAAGTAGAAAATTAGTGAGAAATGAGTTTCTATGTAGGAACCAAATACAGTGAAATATGGTACAATTTATACGAGATACGGTATCAAATGAGTTTAGTTTAGAAGCCAATTTGGGTAAAGAAGATATCATTTTCAAATAAAACAAAGCATCGGGTAAGTCACTGAATTAAATCTAGAATTTGTTAAAATAAAATGTAATAACGATTTTTAAGTAAAGTAAGAACGTCAAATAGGATAAGGAGTTTAAGTTGAGAAATCAATTAAGTAAAATATGACAGCTAATAAGAATAGTATAGTATCGACTGAAATGATGAATTTTAACTCAAGAGTCACATAAGGTAAGCACACTCCTAATTCTTTCATTTAAAATCGTTATGTTATCAACAACTCAACAGGGTATGAGATAATGACTCCCCGTAGTAAATTCATCTTGAAAATCATTTCACCAAGTAACCATGGAAGCATGGATTGATACATTGAAGAAACACAACGGTTCACGTAGGATGCATGACTCAAAAAAGACACAACAACAACAACAAGTACAATACACACAATCATTTACGACGCACAACCCGATTCCACCCTATCATAATTTATCAATATCATATCCTCCTTTATTCCACTATATCATCATTAATCGATATCAAGTATCACATATATAATCTGTTGCGGCGCGCAACCAGATCCCACCGTATTATCATCTATCAATATCATAATCCTCCCTTATTCCACCATATCATCATTATCAATATCAATTAATACATACACAAACCGTTGCAGCGTGCAACCCGATCCTACTATATAATAATTAATCAATATTATAATCCTCCCTTGTTCCACCATATCATTATTATCAATACCATTACAACGTGCAACCCGCTCCACAAGCAATATGAATTAAACAAAAGATATAATATGAAATGATAACTTCAATTAAATGTATGAAAGAAGCCTAATAGTCTAAGCCAGTCAAATACCACATATAATACCGTGTACACACTGTTTACCTCGTTTACACGCCTTTCATATAATTCAAATAGTACCATCATTCCAAAACCTAAGGGGTAATTTTTCCCACACAATGTTAGGAAAGACACTTACCTTAATTCGGCCAAATCAGTACTCAAATTAGCTTTTCCTTTACAATTTCACCTCCTCTTGGCTCAATATAGCCAAAGATGACTTAAATACATCAAACAATGCAAGGGAAAACAATTTCAATTAACAAAGCTATGATCTTTATACAATTTCCAAAATGTCAAATAAAGTCAATCCCGGGCCCACCTGGTCAAAACCCGGGTCCAAGGGTAGGCCTTAACTACCCATAACCTTACAAGTCCATATATGTATTTTGTTTTCAAATTCGAGTCATATTCGACTCTCAAATCTCAAATTTTCATTTTTCAAACCTTTGGCAAAAATTCCCAAATTTTCTCTTAGATTCTCATGAATTTGATGTTAAATCTAATATATAATCATGAAATATAATTAAAAATTGATTAAAATGACTTATCCAAAAGTTTGATATGTAAATCTCTCCACAAAATCGCCTCCCATCGAGTCCAGGTTTCAAAATATGTTAAAATGAAGCTAAGTCCCGAAATGGAAGTCTTAATACTAGCCTCAGATGTCTCATTTGCAACATGAGGTTCAAAAATGCGATGGTCACAAATGAGAATTTGGAGTCCCAAAAGCGAAGGATGACCTGCTCTGTCAAATTCAAAAATGCGACACAAGACTCGCAAAAGCGAGCTCAGAGTCTTCGCAAAAGCGACAGTTTTGTGTAGCAAATGCGGAAGCTGCCTAATCGCACATGCGATGAAATTGTTCGCAAATGCGAACACGCCTGTCCTAGCCCATTTTCGCTAGGGGTGTACATAGGCCGGTTTAGTTCGGGTTTTTCAATTACCAAATCAAAGCAATTGTGTCGAGTTAATAAATATAAAGACCAAACCAATAAAAGTCAAATTTTTTAATCTCGGTTTTCTCTGTTTTTTCGTATTTTCGTGTTATTTCGGTTTTCTTTCATAAAGCACAAAACATAAAAATTGTGCGCTTAATATTTCTTTTTTTCCAGAAAATAACATAAAATATGAGATGATTATGTCATTGTACTAAAATACTGAACAATAAAGATAACAAAATCGCATAAAATAAATATTATTAATATGCCATAATAAAAATAAATATAATCTAAAATTACTAAGTTGCTAAAATAAGTACGACTAACAAGTACTATTTTTACATGACGAAACACTATAAAAAGGTAAGTTGTGCATTTTATCTAAACCATGATAAAACTAAAAAAATAAATAGCCAACACTATTGTCATTCCCAGTACAACAATCAAATTGAATGTCTTTTATTAGCACTAATATGACTATAAAACTTATTCTAGCATTCAAGAATTATAATTCCAAGTTTAAAATAATACGTTAAAAGATAAAATTATGAAAATATTTAAGAAATACTTATAAAATACACAACATTAAATATTTTTATGTATTAAATATATTTAAAACTTCTATATATATAATGTCGGGTTGTTTAAGTTCGATTTGACTTTTTTTATTTAAAATCAAACCAAACCAATTATGGTCGGGTTTTTTCTCCCAACACCAAATCAAATCAAACCAAACCATAGTCGGGTTTGCTTCCGCGGTTTGATTTGGATTATCGGTTTGGTGCGGTTTGTCGATTTCCACTGTACACCCCTAATATTCACAAAAGCGAGAATGATCTCACAAATGCAGACATAGCAAATTCGATAAAAACCTCACAAATGTGAGAACAAAGACACCAGCAAAGTTGAACCTTCTTCCAAACACTCCGAAATGCGCCCGGATCCCATCCGAGCCCTCGAGGCTCTAACCAAACATCCACACAAGTATAAAAATATAACAAAAAACGCTAGTGCGATCAAAATACCAAAATAACATCTAGAATCATGAATCGGACACCAAAATGCATGAAAATCACAATGAACTTCCAAAACTTCTAGAATTGCAACCAAGCGTCTGAACCATATCAAATCAACTCCAAACGACACCAAATTTTGCAGGCAAGTTCCAAATGACAAAGCGGACCTATTCCAAATCCCGAAACCAAAATCCTAACTCGATAGCCTTAAAGTCAAACCATGTTCAAAGTTAGGAAAATTCCAAACCTTTAAATTGTCAACTTCCGCCAAATGATGCAGAACCTTTTAGAAAAATCCAAATGCCAATACGGGGATACACCAAAGTCCTAAATCAACATCCAAACCTACCGGAACCATCAAATCTCTGATCCAAAGTCAAATACTCAAAAAGTCAAACTTGGTCAGCTCTTTCAACGTCAAACTTCTCAAGTGGGAGTCCTCCTTCAAAATCAATCCCGGATAACTCAAAAACGAAAGTCGACCATGGACGTAAGTCATAATACACTATGTGATTCTACTCATAACCTCAACGGTCCAGATTGGACCTTACCAAATTAAGACCTAAAGACTACCCTACACCGTCTCATTTCCCCCTCTCATTTTCTCAGCCGTCTCTCTGAGTTCTCTCCCTTCTCTTTAAGATCTTCGTCTACTGGGCCCTTGTCCTCCCTTCTCCGGCCACTTCCTCGCCGGAAACCATGGAGGTCTCACCTCCTGCCAGCCCTGTGGTTCCATCTTTTGCACTTGTGTCACTGTTTGAGGCTCTCAGGTGAACCAGAGGCGGTTCCACTCATCTCTCCGGCTCATGCCATTTTTCCAGCCATCTATGGCTGGTCGAGTAAGATCTACCCTTTTCCGGCCAAAGACCGGTAATATCTCTGAGTTTTCTTCCTCTTTTTCGGGTTCTTTTTTGAAACCCTAGACTCTGAACCTTCCGATTGCTTAAATCTATAATATATCTATGAATATTATGGGGTTTTACATGTTTTCTTCAAAGAAATCTCTCTGTTCTTAAACGATTTCTTAACTTTCAAAACTAGAGTTTCTTAACCCCTTTTCAAAAACGATTCTTCTCCTGATTTTAAGTACTTTATACTATGTTTGAACGATTCTCTTATATTTTTCTTGCTATATGACTTATTATGCTAAAAATCCCTAATTTTAGGCCGTCTCTGATAATGTGTTCGTTCAATATTTATGTGTGCTTGTTTCTTATGAAACGATCGGTGCTTTTTGTGATTTTCTTTTTACCCTATCTGCCTTGTTAGGGTTTCAGGTTCTTGCATATGCTATGTTTATCCCGCTTTGATATATACTATGATCTAGTTTGAATCCTCGACTTTTTGTGATTCTTACTTTACCTAGGGTTTTCTGATTCTTGCTTAACATATGTTATTCCAGTATTATTTGATTAAAGCTTTATTAATTTTTTAGTCTATGTCCTTTACTGATTTTGATTTCCCTCAAAACTAGTATATTTCCCTTTGAATGATACTGCTTTACTAATTTTCGAACTATTTTCTTACTTGTGTGATACTCTCCTTAATTGGTACTGGTTCCATGATTTTGAATCTCATTCGAAATTCTCTTGACTAATGTCCAGAATTAAACTGTACTATGCTTATTCCTATATGCATAAATATGCTGTCAACTGTTTAAATACATTTTCCTTAATTTTGTATTATGTATTTAGTCCTTATTGCATACCATATACTTTTACTACCCCTATTACGGTAAAAATCAGTTTCTGATTGATTCCTTTCCTTGTTTAGAACAGTTTGTGTCCGTTTGAATTGTGACTCCCTAATTAAAGGAAGTCCGGGCATCAATTGATTCTGATTGACATTTTGGTACTTCTTACCTTATTTTTTTTCTACCTGTTTTAAACTATAAATACCTCTACTCTATTCTTAGCATAGGGGACGAACAACACTGTTCAACTCTCTCTCTCTCTCACAACTAAAACCTTCTACTCTCTCTATCCTCTCTTCTATTTGCTACTACTCTAAGTTAGTCGGCTACAAGCCAAGGCTAACTACTGTGCATCTCCTATCTTCTGCTTGGATTCCATCTAGCATGTCTTTGTGTACTTGTTGGTCGAAATCCCAATGCACACGCAAGTGTACGTGGTCGACAAGTAATATAGGATT
>ML315526.1:0-30392 GCA_005239505.1 Nicotiana paniculata
ATACTCTAGAACGACTACACTATAAAACGAAAAGAAGAGAAGAGAAGAAAAACTCTGTAGAATTCTCTGTCGAATCCTCCCACGAAATTCTTGCATAAGCCTTAATGTGATATTTTTGGGTCTATTTATATGTTTAGAATGAACCCTAAACATCTCCAAGACTTCTATTCTAACTTGGAAACACTTAAAACCCGTCAAAACTCGGTTTCTAGCTGTCCCGGGGCCCAGGCGTTTCAGCCCTAAAGCCTGGGTAAAGCCAGGCTGNCATATTGGTGAACAACCTCGGAATGCGGATTTTATGGCTCGGATAGCTTCGTTAGGTGATTTGGCACTTAGGAGTATGTTCGGAATGAAGTTTTGATGTCTGGTGAAGAATTAGACTTGAATTGGCGAAAGTTAGTTTTTGCCGATTTTTGGTCGGCAGTGGAAAATAGGCAATCGGGATTGGAATCCGGAAGTTGGAACAGGTTCGTAATGTCATTTTGGATATGTGTGCAAATTTTCAGGTCAATCATAGGTGATTTGGTTAGTTTCGGCGTCGTTGGCAAAAGTTGGAAGTTTCAAAGTTCATACGCTTGAATTCAATGTAATTTTGGTGTTTTCATGTTGTTTTTGGTGTTTCGATGGATCGACTAAGTTTGAATAATGCTATGGGGTGTGTTGGTATGTTTGGTTGGGGCCCCGAGGGGCTCGGGATTGATTTCGGATAATTGGCGGAGTTTTGAACTTGGAAAATTGCAGCAAATGGCTGTTGGTGTAATTTTCTGGTGTTGGCCGCACCTACGGATGGGTAACCACAGGTGCGACGCCGCAGGTGCGAAGGTCCATGCGCAGGTGCGAAAGGAGGCTAGGCAGGAGGAGTCCGCAGGTGCGAAGAGTTGGCCGCACCTGCGAAGCCGCAGGTGCGGAGAAGTGGCCGCAGGTGCGAGAATGGGTCCGTTAGTGGGATTTCGCAGGTGCGCACCTGGGACAGCAGGTGCAATTAAAGGTCCGCAGACGCGGAATTTCTGGGCAGAACAGTATAAAAGAAGCCTCTGTGAAACTCATTTGACCATTGTTCATGCGGTTGGAACTCATTTGAAGGAAATTTGAAGAGAAAATCCATGGGTCTTTAGTGGAGGTAAGTTCCCGGGTTATTAAAGTCGATTCAATACTATTTTGTTCATATTAGGCTTATAAATTGAAGGATTTAAGTAGTAATAGTTGGGAAAAATGGGTGGAGGATTGGAAAATTCATTTGGCAATTTGGGTATGCAATTGTGGTCCGATTGTGGTGTATTTGGTATGTGTGGAATCGTGGGAGGACGAGGTTTGATGTAAATTTTATCGAATTTTGAGAAGTAAGCCCGGGGCTCAGGTTTGGCCGAATTTCGAGATTTTTTTATAAATTGATAGTTTTCGATTGGGTTGTGTTCCTTTAATATATATTGATGATGTTAAACTGGTTTTGGTTAGATTCGGAGCAATCGGGAGCCAATTTGAGGGGCAAGAGCATAGCGGACTAGTATTTTGGCCCGGTAGAGGTAAGTAATGGTTATAAATCTTGTCCTGAGGGTATGAAACCCCGAACTTCATATTTCTCACTGATTTTAGAATGGCGCACATGTCGGATGACGAGTATGTGGCACGCAATGATTTTTTTATTGGACTCGGTCCTCTCCGCAACAACTAATGAGTTGCGTATTTACTCAAAACCTTATGTTAAATTGTGTTCTAAACATTATAACAATATTTGGGCTATAAACCAAATTTGGGGCCTCGTGCCGATCTGTTTAGACCCCTTGGGGCTTTTTTACTGCTATTTTCCTCATTGTTTATTGATGATTTCACTCAGTCGCATTGTGCTTACTATTTTCGAAACTCATCCTGATTTACACTACTTTGAGATTTAAAAATAATGTTTTGGGTCGAGTACCCCGTTTTACTGATTCGCCCGAGGGGATTTTGAGAAGTTCTACTGAGTGAGGCCGAGGGCCTGATTGTGAGGATATGATACGCCATGAGGTGGCTTGATATTAGCGCTTGGGTTGAAGGAGCCCCTCCGGAGCCTGTACACATGCACAGGTACCTACTGAGTGCTGAGTGTCGAGTGATGAGTGATTGGGAGGCATGAGTGACCGTGAGGTTGCCTGAGGGGCTGATACTGAGTGGCTATGAGGTGCTGAGTGATGTTCTGTCCGAGGGGCGATTTACGATTCATGTTTTTTCTCGAGGGGCTACTTATGATTTATTTCATTTTCACACTAAATCTTTCGGTTTGAAATTGTTGAAAATGTACAATTTTCAAAGGATTTTTCTGAAGTTGGTTTTAAGGCATGATGATTTCATATATCTATGTATATACTATTGGAAAGAAAGGCTGTGCATATTGTGAATTTATGATATTGATTTTTATGTGTTTTCTTGCCGCTTAGACTTGATTTATTTTCATTAATACTGAGTTGACATACTCACATTACTCCCTGCACTCCTGTGTGCAGATTCAGGTGCAGATGTCGAGCATTAGCTATCTATTGCGTGCGGAGCCGAAGTGCGGGATATAGAGGTAGTTGTTCAGCGTCCGCAACATCTCCGTTTTCCCTTTTTGTTGTATCTAGCTATTTATTCAGGGGTTTTGTATTAGAATAGTATACCTTTTTGGCTTATCTCTCTTAGATGCTCATGACATGTTGGCTCCGGGTTTTAGGGTTGGTTGCACTATTTATTGGCCTAATCTATTTAGTAAACTCTGTATATTTTATGAAATGCTTGAATTTGGTTGGGATTTTGAAGGAAACTGTAAATATGTGATTGTTGGCTAACCTAGTTCCACGATAGGCGCCATCACGACCGGTTTAGGATTTGGGGTCGTGCCAGAGAGAGTATTGCTTTGGGTATCGCCCATGAAGGGTGTTATGAGGTTTGGAAAGAAGGGTAAGTTGAGCCCTAAGTACATCGGGCCATTTGAGATTCTTGATAGAGTGGGGGAGGTAGCTTATAGACTCGCGTAGCCTCCAGGGTTATCCTCAGTTCATCTGGTATTCCATGTGTCTATGCTCCATAAATATCACGGTGAACCATCCCACATGTTAGATTTTGGTTCTGTCCAATTGGAAAAAGACTTGACTTATAAGGAGGAGCTGGTAGCCATTTTAGACCCGCATGTTCGTCAGTTGAGATCTAAGAGTTATCCTTCAGCTCGAGTGCAGTGGAAAGGTCAGCATGTTGGGGCAGCTCCCGGGGAGTCTGAGTCGGACATGCAGCGTAGATACCCACAGTTGTTTGCCAATTCAGGTAATTTTCTATGTCAGTTCGAGGACAAACGTTTGTTTTAGAGGTGGAGATTGTGATGACCCAAGGGGTCATAATATGAATTTAGACTCCGTTCTAGGCTTAATAGCCCTAAAAAGACTAATTTTAAATACCTCGATTTGAGTGTGCAGTACGAGCGTGAAACCGGAAAGCTTTTATGTGAAAATATGAGAAATAGTAATTTCTAGAGTGAATTTGATTAAAGTTGACTTTGGCCAACATTTTGAAAAAACAGATCCGTGTTCCGACGATCCCGGAAGGTCCACAGTAAAATATGGGACTTGAGCGTATGCCCGGAAATGAAAATTGAGGTCCTAAGCCTTAGATATCAATTTAGGAGAGAAATTGCTTTGCTGAATTATTAATGAAACAAAGAAAAGAACTAATGTTTGAAACCATTGGTATCGGGCCCATATTTTGGTTCCGGAGCCCAGTACAAATTTTTTTATAGTATTTAAAGGTTTGTTGTGAAATTTGGTGGAAAACAGAGTTAATTTGATGTTATTCGGACATCCGGTTGAAAACTTAGGAACTTTACGTGTTCTTGAGGAAAATGATGAGTTTTGATGTTTAATTCATTGGTTTACATGTTATTTTCATGATTTGATCGCACGAGCAAGTCCGTATGATATTTTAGACTTGCATGCATGTTTGGTTTGGATCCCCGAGGGCTCGGGTGAGTTTCAAATAGGTTTGGGTTGTATTGCGTTCGTTCTTTCTTATGCTTCGACGTCGTTTTTTCAAGCATAAAGGATATCACATTGAGAAAATTAGCTCCGATTTCTGTTTTGAATGAAGTATTAAAATATGTATCGTAATTATGGACCCGTAGTAAAAAAGAATCATCGAATTTGGACATCGTATGAGAATTTTATGGTCATTTTACTAAGGTTGCCATATTTTTTTAGGTTAATTACGATGTTGTCACTGACGGCGTATTAAAAATCTGCACTATTTGCAAATATAAAACCTACATATCTCCTTCATTATAAGGTCAAATGGAGTGATTCAAAAGCCTAACTTGACCAGAATTTCACAAGGAATCTATTGGGGATATAAAAATCGAGTTTTGGGATCGTTCGGAATGAGAAACGAGGTAGAATAGCTGGCAAAAAATATATATTAAACGGGCAGACTTTTTCTTCTTCGAATTTTCGAACCCCACGGCCCTACGAACGAATTTCTTCATCAAATATCATCCCCAAGTCATAGTAAATCAATTATAAATTTTACTCTTTCAATTACCCATTATTTTTCATCACTTTTAAAAAAAAATTAGGAATTTTCACAATAAAAATTGAGGGTTTAGGTAGAATTAGGAAATTTTGTAGGAATCAAATCTTTACCTCGAATTGAGGTCGGATTTCGAAACTAATTGTATATTTGGGTTCGTGGGTGAATGTGTAAACGTAATTTGGTCCGAACCCCGAGTTTAGACAAAGCGGGTCCGGGGTCGGGTTTTCACTTTTTTTTTTTAGAAAACTTAGGAAAAATCATTTTTTTTCAATAAAGTTAGTTCCTTTATCCCTAATTAATGATATTAAGTTGATTATGAATATAGTTGAGAGTGTTGGAGGTGAATTCAAAAGAAAAAGCCGTAATTGAGTAGTGAGTTGCCTACGAAATTGAGGTAAGTGTTTGGTCTAACTTTGACTTGAGGGAATAGGAGACTCCACTTGTTTGCTATGTGAAAGGCATGTGTGTGGTTTATAGATGAGGTGACGAGTATCTATTCACCGCCAAATGATCTTTTAAACTTGATCCCTTGCCTGTTCCCACGTTAATTGATTATTGGCTTAATTGTTCTATGTTCATTATTGTTTCGACGATTACTTGGCCTTGTTCCGTTGTTGTTAAATATTGTTGTGGTTATTTTGGAAAGAGTATTGGTTGTTTATTTGGTTCCCTTGTGGTACAAAATGGTTGAGTAGTTTGGCATTGTTTCTACGAGGCATATATATGTTTGTGTTCCTGTTGGTTTCATTTTTGATAATATTGAGGAAGTTATGAGAATTGCAGTTTAACTGTTTTATGATTTTTTTTGAGGTTTACGTTACTATTTGATTCCAATTGATTATTGTCAATTGTTGTTGCAAGTGTGTTAAAAGTGTTGGTTATTATCTTGATTCTATCATAGTACATAAAGATTGAGTTGAATTGACAATATTACGGTGTTTACATATATTATGGTTAGTTTTATTGTGAAATAATATTGGTTGAAGCTTACGAGCTATACTATTTTATTTTTTAAATTTGTTGAAATAAAAATATTGTGAAAGGCTTGGCTGAACTATGAAAGTTTTTTATGAATAACCAAAATTGGTGTGATAAGGGGGCTGTGATAAGTGGGCTGTGATAAGGGTGGATAATTGATTGCGATACTTTGAATAGGTGAGACCGGGTTGCATGCCGCAACAAGATCATGATTAGGGAGAATATGCATGTTTTACTGTTTATAAAATAAAGGCTGACACACTCATTATTTTATTGTCATTATTTCATATTCTGCTTTTACTGTTATTTAAAGTGAAACTTGTTCGGTTTACAATTGTCGAGACATAAATATTGTGAAAGGCATTGACTTGAAAGGCGGTGATAAGGGTGGATAGTTGATTGTGATACGGGTGAATAAATTGATCGTGATACAGGTGAATGAATTGATATGATATGTCTGGTGGGATCAGGTTGTACGCTGCAACAAGCAATAAGGGAGGACAATTATATTTTTACTGATTTTCAAAGAAAGACAAAGATTTGAAAACTAATATTTTATATTACTATTTTTCATATTTTGGCACTACTTTTATTTAAAGTTAAAGTTTGGAAACTTGAAAATTATTTGAGAGTTTGTGATAGCTGAGGCCTGGAAAAGGCGGATGAGTTATTTTATTGTTGTTGCAGTTCCTAATTATTTTTTTAGATTTCCTTCTTGCTTTATAATAATTGTCTCAGTTATATTTTTCTTGTTCGTGTAGAATTATTTTATTGCGTTATTGTATATATTATTGTCACAAGTTATATGTTGTTAATGCCCCATCTTAGCCTCGTCACTACTTCGTCGAGGTTAGGCTTGGCACTTACTAAGTACATGAGGTCGGTTGTACTGATACTACATTCTGCACTCATTTGTGCAGATCCAGGTATCGACCGGCAGTAGAGATATTTAGAGCGGCTATTCATTTATTCGGAGACACGAGGTATATTTGTCGGCGTTCGCAGATCCCGAGAGTCTTCTCCTATTTCAATAAATGCTAGTTTATTTTATTCAGAACAATTACATTATTTCTTTCAGCCCAGTATTTGTAGTATTCTTTAGTAGTTCGTAAGTTGTGACAGCAGACCCTGGGTAGTCTTAAAGTTATTTATATACTTATTTCGTGATTCGTTTTATTTAATTGCTTTTTTTTTTATATTTGAAGTATCTCATTGGAAATTAGTTAAATGAATTATAACATTATCTTGCCTAGAAAGTGTGGTGTTAGGCACCATCACGATCCCTAAGGTTGGGACTTTGGGTCGTGACAGTTTTATAGTCTGTTGCTTAGTGTGGGAACTGATAGAGAACCTGACTCTCTATACAGTTTGGTGGACTCTTAGTTTCTATAAATTGGTATCAGAGCAGGTTCTTTTAAAAGGTTAACATGTGACGTACCCTTCAGGGCCCGACCACCTAAGGTATTGTTCCACCTTATCCCAGCATTCACCCCTCCGCAACTGCAGCCACTTTGGATCAAAACTGGCACCTAAGGCTTTTTGCTCCCCTGAAGGGCACGCGTCTCACCAATTGAGCTACAACTGCGGAGGGGTAAAGGGGCTCCCTTAAAAAAAACTCTTTTTCTGGAGCTCGTGAATTCCAACCCCAATTCTCAATCACTCTCTCTTTTTCACTCCATTGGGTTCATCTTAGAGCGCATTTGACCAAGAACAGCACAAAATATTTTCTTTTTTCTCACATCCCGCTCTTTCTTGGCCTTGTCTCGAGCGGGCAAATAATAGTACATTCTGATCCATAACTCCATTCTGCATTTTTCATGAGAATCATTCCATGTATTTTCCTGAAAGTCTCCAATAATAAATTCCAAAAATTTATAATGATCAAAAGAAATTGAAGAATGATGGTCATTGAAAATTTGGTTTGTGCGAATAATGACCTCTTCATTCTCATTTTCTTCCAACTTAATCAATTCATGTAAATAAGAAAATCGGAGTAAGCACTCATCACCTATCGAATAACATTTACTGTTAGCCTTCTCGATTGGATTGGGATATTCACCAAGAGTGGTTGATTCTTTCTCACAAAGCTCAATTTTTTCATCAATTGGTCCATCCTCACAGGATGCAATTTCGTTTAAAAGCTCGCCACAAAAATTCAAGGAGATTTCCATACTTACTAATTGATTTACTTTTATTGTTACATCCATAATGGCTTTATGATCCTATGCGTATTTTTTCGTCGGTATTTTCTATGAAGTTATGCACATCTTTTTTCAAGTTTACATTCTCCTGTTGAGGTTATTGACTCTCAATATTTTGATTCGAATATTGATTGCACTCCGAATTGCAGTCATATTCACTAGAATCAATAACCCTGTAAGAACTAGAAACAATGTTAGCTTGTTCATTCGATAAACCAAAAGAATAGGAATTACCCAGTTGGCATTCATGAGCAAGGTGACTTCCACCACAATATTCACAAGTAATGGACCTTTGACTGATTTTATTAATTAATTCTTCAAGGTCATTCATTCTCCTAGAATTTGCATCAGAGAGTGTGTTACTTGTTTGGCATTCAAAGCTTTGGTGATTCCTTCCCCAACAGTACATATGATGACCTTTTGACAGAATTCTTCTACCAATTCAATAAGAAATTTACTTAGTCGGTCAAAATTCATTTGAAAGTATGTGGAATGAGCTGACCTTCAGGATCCTTTTTTTTAAAAATTTTTGTTTTTGGTATTGCTCCTTAGTACTTGTCAGGCACTAGAAAACAATAGACTTGAAGCTAAAGAAAAAGAAATCTCAAATTAGTAGTAAGATAATTAATCTGAAGTAGATGCTTACCAATCCCCGGCAACGACGCTAAAAATTTGACGAGCTCTGGGTATATATGATTTTTCTGCTCGTACTCTGTCAAATTATAGTAAAGTTTAAGATATCGTCTCACAAAGATTGGAACCACCTAGGCTAAAGATTTATATTGTCTTTGTCACTATCTGAGAGAATCAAATTGATAAAGGGGGATGCTCTTAAAAATGTAAAATAAAATCAATAAATATTTTTGGTTTTTCTGAAGATAAAAATAGAGGTTGGAATACTTTGAATCAGCAATATAAAACCATTCTAGTAAGATCAAATTCTTGTAACGACCCGGTCCGTCGTTACGTAAAAACCTGCATTTTATAATTATTATTCTTGACTTGTCATAGGTTGGTTATACTATTATTTATGTGTTAGAGTTGGTAGGCTTGAAATCGGAATGGTTGTAGTGAGAGTTTAGTCGCTTAGTCTTTAAAAATAGCCTTGAAGTTGAAAAAGTCAACTGAGAGTTTACTTATTGGTAAATAACCTCGGAATGCGAATTTTATAGCTCGGATAGCTTCGTTAGGTGATTTGGGACTTAGGAGTCTGTTCGTAATATTTTTGTGATGTCCACTGTAGAATTAAACTTGAATTAGCGAAAGTTAGTTTTTGGTGATTTTCGGTCGGCAGTGAAAAATAGGCTAGCGGGGTCGGAATGGAATTCCGTAAGTTGGAACAGGTTCGTAATGTCATTTTACATGTGTCTGCAAAATTTCAGGTCAATCGGAGTTATTTTGGATAGTTTCGGCATCATTGGTGGATTTTAGAAATTTCAAAGTTCTTAGGCTTGAATCCTATGTAAATTTGGTGTTTTGATGTTAGTTTTGGTGTTTTTAGAGTGCAACTAAGTTCGAATGATGTTATGGGATGTGCTGGTAACTTTGGTTGGGGTCCCGAGGGGCTCGGGATTGATTTCGAGTAATTAACGGGCATTATTGGACTGAAAAATAATGTTGTTTCTGGCATTTTCACAGCTGAAGGTTGTACACCGCGATCGCGTAGGCAGGCATGCGATCGCGTAGGGTTAAAATGGACCAGGGTGAATTTGTTTAGTGCGATCGCAGAATACGGGTCGCGATCGCGTAGCTTTGATGGTCAGTTCAGTGCGATCGCGTGGGGTTCATCGCTATCGAGTAGAGGAAAACCAGGCGCGTGGGGGTGTGAGCTCAATTGGTCTTCGCGATCGCGTGCATTGGGTTGCGATCACGTGAGGTTGGACTGCTGCGAACCGCGATCGCGTGGCTATGTTTGCGATCACGGAGAAGAAATCACTGGGCATAATTAATTAAACCCTTCCACGACTTAACCCTTATTTTACACCATTCTTGTACAGCAAAGAGCTCTTGGGGGCGATTTTGAAGAGGGAAATTCTTGTTCTTCATAGAGGTAAGTGTTCTAATCATTAAAAATCGATTATGGGTGATTATAGAGCATAAAACCAGTGTAAATTCATGGAAAAATAGTAGAAAAATTGGGTTTTAGGGCTCGAGATTAAGAGACCTTCAGGGGTCGATTTGAGGGGTCAAACGAACTCCAATTTTGGTGTTCTTTATATGTATGGAATCGTGGGAGGATGAAGAATACTTTTATTTAAAAATTTCTGAGTTTAGGGATGTGGGCCTGGGGGTCGGGTTTTGACTAAATTCGGGTTTTTGAGCTAAATTGATATTTTTCGACTGGAATTTATTCCTTAAGCATAAATTGATGATAAAAATCTGAACTTGGTAGTTTTGGAGCACTCAGAGGCCGAATTTAGAGGCAAAGGCACTGCGGAATAGTTTTTAGCCAGTTTTGAGGTAAGTAACGTTTCCAAACTTGGTTCTGAGGGTTCGAAACCCCGAGCTAAATGGTTTATGACTATTGTTGAAGTGACGCACATGCCAAGTGACGGGCGTGTGGGCGTGCACCGGGTTATTTGTGGCCTAGCTTATCCCATGGCCCCGCTTAGTGATTATTCCATGCTTATATTTGTGCATCTATTAATGTGGTAATTGTGAACATGTCAGAAATCATGTTAAGTATAAATGCTAGGCTTCACGCCGGAAATGCTGAGACCGGAGTGGTCGTATATATTTCTGTCTCATGTTGTGATTATTTGATGTCATATCTCAGTCTCAGTATTGTTAATTACATGCATGTTTATCATTGTTTTGGGTTGATGGAGGCATTTGTGATCCATGTGAGTGAGACTGAAGAGTAATGACTGAGTGAGGCCGAGAGCCTGTTATTGAGATAGTTATGAGAATGGACCGCACACTGCAGTGATATTTAAACCATGTCTTCGTTGGCTTGATATGGCGCTTGGGCCACTAGGGCCCCTCCGGAGTCTTTACCCCTACAGTGAGCGCAGATATTGAGGGATGGATCTTCACTGGGCATGGATCTTGTCCGAAGTGATGAGGGATGGACCTTCCCTGGGCATGGATCTTGTCCGAAGCTAATTTTATGTGAGGGATGGATCTTCCCTGGTTATGGAAATTTTCCGAGTGTTATATTCCGGAGATGGATCTTCTCCGTGGGGGCTGGATTGTCCTTTCTCCTCAGTACATAGTGACTACGGTCACCGGTGTTTATGCATATTCCGGGATGGAACTTCCCTGGGCCTTAGAGCCATATATAGTACTGAGTTGACTTCTTTGGGAGAGTGTTGAGAACTATGTGCATATCCATACTGGTTTCATTCATATTTTTTATGATGACATGTAGAGTATACTAGTAAAATTGGCATATTTTCTTATCCTGATAAACTGTTAGCATGTCTAAATTCTGCATAATATTTACTGTAACATAATTGAGGTTTGTCTGTCACTACTTCTCAACCCATAGTTTGGGTTTGTTACTTCTGAGTTGGTGTACTCACGTTACCCCCTGCACCTTGTGCGCAGATCCAGGTACATCAGGACCCAGTAGCGGATTTTGAGCTGCGGTCAGAGTTTCTAGTGGAGTTGTCGAGGTAGTAGCTGGCGATCATGACCTCGCCTTCGCTTTCTTTATTCCACCTATTTCATTTATATTTTGAGACTTTTCCTCTTTTCTTTACTTTATGTTATAGTAGTTCATGACTGAGTGACACCAGATCCGTGGATTGGAGTTTTAAATTTAGTTTTCAAATGTTGTTTTAAATTTCAGATTCTTAGTTTTATTAATAAATTCGTTTAAAAGTTAGTATCTTACCGGAAATTGAATTTAGCTTAGTTAAAAAGGGAGGCTTGCCTGGTTCCACGACATGCGCCATCATGACTCCGAAATTGGGTCGTGACAATTCTATTACTTATTTCCTTGTTTAATGAAATAATTGCTTATGTCTAATTCAAAAAAATCACATAAAAGCAACCAATTAATGACACCTCTTTCGATTAGTGTAATCAATCGATTAACAATAAAACAAAGACCTTGTTTAAAGAATGACCACTTATTTCTAAGACATCACTTCACATAACAACAATATATAAATAGCACCGCTCGCGCTTAATGTTATTAGTTTATTGACAGTAAGTGACATTAAATAACAATAGATTAATAACTCCTCTTTCGATTACTGTATTTAACCAATTAAAGTAATGACTTCAAACAAGAATTATCTTAGTTGAGTTCAGGGGCGGAGGGGGGTTCACCCGAACCCCCTTCGCCGAAAAATTACACGGTATATATAAGGTAAAATCTATTTTTTTACCTCTATATATTAAATTTTGAACCCCTTTAAGACAGCTCAGAAGTGTAGTTTAGTGGTCAAGAGGATTCCAAACCTTCATAGGGTCATAGGTTCAATTCCCACTGACTACAAAAAAAAAAATTGAACCCCCTTCATGAAGATCTTGCCTCCGCCACTGGTTGAGTTCACCAAGGAAGAAAAAGCCTCTTTCAATTAGCCTTTTCCAGATCAATAAACTTGTTTAATTCTTTCTCTTCTCCCGAATAAGAAACAAAATAACAAGATAAAGATATCAGTAAGTGATACAATTATATCAAATAATAGAAATAATCAATATCAAATACTTTGGTGCATAATGATGATAAAGAGAAATCTCAACAAAAGAGGATAATAAAATTAAGATAACTATTATAACACTTGTATAGCTTCATCTAGTATCTCAACCAAAGAAAATTACTCGATTATGGAGAAAAGATAAAATAGAAAAGTATTATTCCTACAATAAAAGAAATAACTTTTAAAACTAAAACAAAACCAATATTAAAGTTGGTGTTCTATGCACAAGAATTGTTCCTTTTCCACCGAAAAGTCATGCCTATTTATAGGAAATTACTCCCGTAAAATTCTCAGGGATGTCACCTTTGATATGGGATGACATCCCTAGCTCTTGAATCAATTTATTCTATGTGTTTCATTCCACGGATGACATCCTTAGAATTGAGGATGACATCCTTGGATTGGGGATGCCATTATTTGCCTTTTTGCTATTTTTGCTTGAACACTCTTCTTTATTCTCCTTTTTTCTTCTCTTTTTCCAGTAACATTTATTAATAATTTGTACAAATATTGAAAAAAAAAGTCATATCCATAAATAAAATATTTGTTTATTTAATATAATATATACCTAAAAACACTACATAATATATACTTATAAAACACCCCCATACTTGAAGTTTGCTCATCCTAGAGAAAAGTACACGGCTAAATGGTTAAAATAAAATTATGAGAACTTTCGGCAAACAAGAATATAACCAAGATCAAGCCACAAGTTCAAATATCTTTAATCGTATTCATGTTCACTTAGTGAGAACAAAAATTATAATACTTTTCAATCCCAAGTGTGTCTCATTAAATGAAGAGAGATGCCCATAAATCACAATATATCAATACAAAAAAAAGGACATTAGAAAATTCGCTCACTCTCAACAAAGAAGTATCAAGCTACTAAAAATTGCCATAAGCTTGACTATCATGTGGTTCTCCACTAATATAGGAGTCTTTGAGTTGAAATCGCGTAGGACTTATTGGTCTTTAAGCTTAGTGTAGCTAAATTTTAAGTTTGGGGTATCTTAAAGAGAGTGAATGGAAAATGGTGGGAAAAGAAATGGAGGGAAGTGAAATTTTGAATTAGTGCAGTTTGTCCCTCATCAAAGAAGGAACGAAAATTTATGTGCATATATAGAGAAGCTCTTCTTCTATCTCTTAAAGAGTTGAGAAGAAGTCAAGCCTCGCGCTGTCGTCGTTCGCCGATCACTAGAGTTTTAGGTACCGGTATGCTGGTGAGTTAAATCGTTCTATCATGGGAGGATATATTCCAAAACCTCGGGTAATTGAGGGGAATAATTTCCTTAAGGACACAGTGTGTATTCAGTGGGCTCGATTTATTCCTATTTTGTCTTCAAAGTTTATTTTGACGTTCTTGTTCTACTAACTTTCTGTTTCTGTATTTTCAGAAAGTTTACTGCTTTTAGTTATTTTACAGCAATACAGATAATAACAATCTTAAGGAAATTATATTTTTATTATATTCTGTATTCTGTTTGTGGAGATTAAAACCTTTGTGTTTTCTACTCCGTCTGAATTTTATTATTCTGATTTGAAGATATAAAAACTTCATCAGAGTTTTGTAATTCAGAAAAATGATTTGAAGAACATAAAAACTTCATTATTTTCTGTGAAACAGTATATAAAAACTTCGGTTTTTATTACAGTATTGTTTACTGTTCTGGTTTTGCCATTGATTCAACTCTTCTGTTGTTGACAGTGAGAAATGGAAATTGATAACGGAAATTCTTCTACTACTGCTGCGACAATGATGATAGCCTCGTCAAGTCGGACTGCTATTCCACTGGCAGAAAAGCCGAGGAAGTTTTCTGGAGCCAACTTCAAAGGATGGCAGCAAAGGGTGTTCTTCTGGCTTACCACACTTGGTATGCTGAAATTCACTAGTGAAGAGCCTCCAGTGCCTTCTGCGTACATGTCGGACAATGAAAAGTTCATGATTGTTGAGGCATGGAAGTATGCAGATTTTCTTTGCAAAGGCTATATTTTAAGTGCTTTGGAGTATGACTTGTGCAATGTGTACAATGCGATGAATACTTCAAAATAATTATGGGACGCTTTTGAGAAGAATTATAAGACAGAAGATGCATGCTTGAAGAAGTTCATGGTTGCCAAGTTTCTAGATTATAAAATGATAGACAGGAAAACGGTGGGAACCCATGTTTAGGAACTTCAACTTATTTTTCACGACTTTATTGCTGAAGGTATGGTCGTGAATGAAGCATTTCAAATGGCTGCAATGATTGAAAAGTTGCCTCATTTGTGGAGAGATTTCAAGAACTATCTTAAGCACAAGCGCAAAGAAATGAAGTTAGATGATCTTGTGATTCGTCTCAAGATTGAGGAAGACAACAAAACAGCCGAGAAGAAGTCTCGTTGAAACTCAACGATCATGGAAGCTAATATCGTTGAGGAGACTACTCCAAAAAGTAAGAAGAGGAAGAGATCTTCTGGACAGAATAAGGAGCAGAACAAAAAGAAATTCAAGGGCAACTGCCACAACTATGGAAAAGTTGGTCACAAAGCCCCTGATTGTCGTCTCCCGAAAAAGGATAAGAAGAAGGGACAGGCCAACATAGTGGAGAAGAATGATTACATTGATGATCTTTGTGCAATGCTTTCGGAATACAACTTAGTTGGAAATCCGAAGGAGTGGTGGATTGACTCCGGATCCACTCGACATGTTTGTGTTGTCAAAGAAGCAATTGCAACTTACTCTACTGCTGGTCCCGAAGAAGATATTTCCATGGGAAATAACTCAACAGCCAAGATTGAAGGTTATAGGAAGATATTCCTAAAGATGACTTCCGGCAAGGTGTTAACGCTCAACAAAGTTCTTCATGTTCCTACTATTAGGAAGAATTTAGTTTCTACTTCTTTACTTGTGAAGAATGGATTCAAATATGTATTTATTTCTGATAAAGTTGTTGTAAGCAAGAATGAGATGTATGTTGGAAAAGGCTACCTCATGGAGGGCCTTTTCATACTAAATGTAATGGTTGTTGACAGTATGAATAAAATTTCAGCTTCTTCTTATTTGTTAGAGTCAAATGATTTATGGAATATTCGTTTAGGACATGTCAATTATAAAACCTTGCGGAAGTTAATTAATTTAGAAGTATTTCCTAAATTCGAGTGTAATAAATTGAAATGTCAAATATGTGTTGAATCTAAGTTTGTAAAACATCTTTATATGTCTGTTGAAAGGAACTCAATTCCTTTAGACTTAATTCATACTGACATTTGCGATATGAAGTCGACACCATCTCAAGGTGGGAAAAAGTATTTTATTACTTTTATTGACGATTGCACTCGATATTGTTATGTTTATTTGCTTAATAGTAAGGATGAAGCAATTGAAGCATTTAAGCAATACAAGAATGAAGTGGAAAATCAATTGAATAAAAAGATCAAAATGACTAGAAGTGATAGAAGTGGAGAATATGAATCTCTGTTTGCAGAAATATGTTCGAAATATGAAATTATCCATCAAACTACTGCAGAGTTTGTGGGGGGAAGCTATCCTTACATCTAACCGAATACTCAACAGAGTACACCATAGAAAAATGCAATCTATTCCATATGAAAAATGGAAAGGAAGAAAACCCAACTTGAAATATTTCAAAGTGTGGGGGTGTCTAGCAAAGATACAAGTTCCTTTACCTAAAAGGATTAAAAAGTGGACCAAAAACAATAGATTTCATTTTTATTGGATATGCTACAAACAGTAAAGCATGTCAATTTTTGGTCCATAAATCTGATAATCCCGAGATTCGTATTAATACGGTAATAGAATCAGATAATGCTGAATTCTTTGAAAGCATTTATCCATATAAAACTGAATCTGAGTCGTTAAGTGAAAGACCTAAACGACCTCGGGAAGAACCAAAGGAAAATACTCCAAGTGTAGAAGATCCAAGGCGTAGCAAACGTCAAAGAACATCGACTTCCTTTGGACCAGATTTTGTGACATTCTTGCTTGAAAATGAACCTCAAACTTTTAAAGCCGCTATGTCGTCTTCTGATTCAGCGTTTTGGAAAGAGGCAGTCAATAGTGAGATTCAATCAATTTTGGATAACCGTACATGAGAATTGGTTGATCTTCCTCATGGAAATAAGATATTAGGTTCGAAATGGATCTTTAAACGGAAAATGAAAGTTGATAGCACTATTGACAAATATAAGGCAAGACTTGTTGTCAAAAGTTATAGACAAAAGGAAGGCCTTGATTACTTTTACACTTACTCACTAGTAACGAGGATAACTTCTATTAAGATGCTAGTGGCGTTAGCGGCCGTGTATGATCTTGAAATCCATCAAATGGATGTTAAAACAACTTTCTTAAATGGAGAATTGGAGGAAGAGATTTACATGGAACAAACTGAGGGTTTTGTGGTTCCTGGTAAAGAAAAGAAAGTGTGCAAACTTATTAAGTCTCTTTATGGACTTAAACAAGCACCCAAACAATGGCATGCCAAATTTGACCAAACAATGTTGGCAAGTGGGTTTAAGATCAACGAGTGCGACAAATGTGTTTACATTAAAAACACTCCAGGTCATGAAGTCATTGTTTGTTTATATGTTGATGACATGTTGATAATGAGCAAAATTACGGCAGATATAAATGCTACAAACCACATGTTGGCTAGCAAATTCGACATGAAAGACTTAGGAGTTGCTGATGTGATCTTAGGAATCAGAATTCACAAGACTCCGTGATCAAGGGATATAGTGATGCAAATTGGATCACCGGATTATATGAAGTTAAATCCACGAGTGGATATGTTTTCACAATTGGGGGTGGAGCAGTGTCTTGGAAATCATCCAAACAAACGTGCATCGCCTGTTCTACAATGGAATCTGAATTCATAGCTTTAGATAAGGCCGGTGAAGAAGCTGAATGGCTCCAGAATTTCTTGGAAGATATTCCATTTTGTCCCAAACCTTTGGCACCTATTTGTATACATTGTGATATTCAAGCGGCAATAGGCAGGACCGGGAGCGTAATGTATAACAGAAAATCTCGTCATATATGACGGAGACATAATACCGTTACACAACTACTCTCTAGTGGTGTTATCACAATTGACTATTTAAAGTCAAGAGAGAACGTGTTGGATCCACTTAAAACAGGCCTATCTAGAGAGGCACTTGAAAGATCATCAAAGGGAATGGGGTTAAGGCCTAGGACAAGTCATCATAGCGGTAACTCTACCTAGCAGACTGGAGATCCCAAGAGCTAGGTTCAAAGATATCAAACAAAGTTATGAATGACAGTTCAACATTGTCAACTAACTCAACCCATTCTCGTGATAAAGACAATGTTCAAAGCCAAGGTAACACATTAAGGCTTTTTGATGAGTCAATAAAGCTTAAAGTTTTTTAATGATTTCCTAAAGCTGGCAGGATATGATCAGATAGTGTGTCTTTAGGATTACACGTTTAGGAATCACCTTTGTGAGTGTGAAGTGTAAGCCGCTTCAAGGGGAATGAAAGTAAAGGCCCATTATCTAAGCACTCATGAAACCAGGCGGTGTTCATGGCTGAAACGAACACAACCGTGATAATCATAGATGGTTAAGGATTGATTGTGTGACTTATGTTGTCTAGGTATTCAACAAAGCTCGACGGTTCAAGGAAATCAAATCTACCGATTGACCGAGTATATCCGATATAAGTTCACTACGGAAAGTTCAAAGGGAAACCTACTTATCCAGATGCAATTAATTCTTGCATGTAAAACACACACACGTCCGTGCATTCCTTTATTTTATAACCATTCCCCATTCATGTGGGGGATTGTTGGTCTTTAAGCTTAGTGTAGCTTAATTTTAAGCTTGGTGTAGCTTAAAGAGAGTGAATGAAAAATGGTGGGAAAAGATTTGGAGGGAAGTGAAATTTTGAATTAGTTCACTTTGTACCTCATCGGAAGAAGGAAAGAAAATAAATGTTTATATATATAGAAGCTCTTTTTCTAGCTCTTAAAGAGTTGAGAAGAAGGCAAGCCTCGCGTCGTCGTCGCTCGCTCGGCTCGGCTCGGCTTTGGCTTCGGATTTGGATCGATTGATTGATTAATCGTTTTGGACAAAATTCCTTTCAAATTATTTAATTAATTAATTAAATTAATTAACAAAAAAAATTCAAATTCGGAATGACCCGCGACCCGCGACTGGTCTAACACGTTTTCTTTCCCAGATTATTTAAATCCGTTTTAAATTTCCCGCAATATTCGCACCTGTTCAAAACAGGTATGGTTGTTCTGAAAGGATTCACACATGTTCCAACAACTATGGTTGTTCTGAAAGGTTGCAAAACCTTTTCAGAAACAGTACGAAATTGGCTATAAATATACCTTGAATCCAAGAATTGTTACTTACTAAATTTTTTGATCTTCTTCTTCTTCTGTTGTTGCACAAAATATTCCAGTGTGTTTTACTGCCATCGAGTGGTTCGCCAATCACCAGAGTTTTAGGTACCGATACGCTAGTGAGTTAAATCGTTCTATCCTGGGGGATATATTCCAAAACCTCGGGTACTTGAGGGGAATAATTTCCTTAAGGA
This sequence comes from Nicotiana paniculata, assembly GCA_005239505.1. NCBI lineage: Eukaryota > Viridiplantae > Streptophyta > Magnoliopsida > Solanales > Solanaceae > Nicotiana > Nicotiana paniculata. Next base: position 18,926 of record ML315526.1, read on the forward strand.
CACACTGTGTATTAAGTGGGCTCGATTTATTCCTATATTTTCTTCAAAATTTATTTTGACGTTCTTGTTCTACTAACTTTTGGTTTCTGTATTTTCAGAAAGTTAACTGCTTTTATTTATTTTACAGCAATACAGATAATATCAGGACTTTAATAAGGATGTAATGTAGGTACAGGGACTAGTAAGATGCATATGGATAAAATGACTCAAGCCCCTTATATGCACCACAATACTATAACAACCCGACTGGTCATTTTGAGCTCTAGCACGTTGTTCACCGGTTTGAAGTCGTGAGCAGCTCCATTTCAGATATTATGACTTGTAGGTGTGGTCAGAATTGAATTTTGGAAAGCTTAGAGTTGGTTTGGCAAGAAAATTCTCATTTTAGAAGCCTTAAGTTGGAGAAATTGACTAAGATTGGAATTTTGAGTAAACGACCTCCGAATCAGGATTTGAAGGTTCCTACAGGTTCGTATGATGATTTCGGACATGGGCGTATGTCTGGATCAGGTTTTGGATTAACTGGGAGCGTCTCGGCGTATATTGTGGAAGTCAGCATTTTTGAAGGAATTTCCTAAGTTTGGCTTGAACCGCATTTCAGTGATATTGATGTCCGTTTGGGATTCCGAGTCTGGGAATAGCTTCATATGGTGATTCTGGAGTTGGGAGCGCGATCGGATGTCCGTAGGTCATTATGAAGTCATTTGGCTAAACATAGAGATTTGAAGGTTCTGAAGAAATCCGAACGGAAGTGGAAATTTTGATATCGGGGTCGGAATGTGATTCCAGAAGTTGGAGCAGGTCCTTAATATCAAATATGACTTGAGTGCAAAATTTGGGGTCAATCGGACGTGATTTGATAGGTTTCGACATCAGATGTAGAAGTTGGAAATTTCTAAGATCATAAAGTTGGGATTTGGGTGCGATTCGTGGTTTCGATGTTGTTTGATGTGATTTGAGGCCTCGATAAAATCCGCATTATGTTTTGGGACGGGTTGATATAGTTGGACGGGGTCTTGGGGGCCTCGAGTGGATACCGGGTGATTAATGGATCAAGTTTGAGAATTTTAATAAGCATGGAATTGCTGTCATCTGGTGTGACCGCACCTGCGAGGCTTTGGCAGCAGGTGCGGCTATGGCACCGCAAGTGTGAAGAAGTGGTGGTTTGGCTGGGAGCGCAGGTTCGATGATATTTCCGTACCTGCAAAGTCGCAGATGCGGGCTATGGGTCACAGGTGCGAAGTTGGATTGAGCTGAAGAAAGCTGCAGGTGCGGAGGTTTGGTCGCACCTGTGGAATCGTAGGTGCGAGAGTTGGATCGCAGGTACGAAAAATGGCCTGGGCAGAATGTTTTAAAATCGAGATTTGTTGGTCACTTCCTTCCATTTTCTTTTGGTTTGGACGATTTTGAGGAGCTTCAAGAGTGGGTTTTCGTCAAGGTAAGTAATTCCTTCATGTTTCTAAGTTAAATACAATATTATAGCATGGAATTATACATGAAAATTGTGGAATGATTTGGAAAATATTGAAGAAAACCTAGAAATGGTATTTTGGATTTGTACCACGAATTTGAGCATGGAATTTAGTGTAAATTGTATATTTGAACTAGTAAGGCTATGGGTAGAATATATCTTCGAGAAATTTCAGATTCCGGGCACGTGGGCCTGAGGGCATTTTGGTCAATTCACTGAGCGGGGTTGGGAAATTATATAATTTGGAATTGTTGCAAATATTAGAGTATATTTTCATTGGTTTGCCGTTATTTGGATAGTTTTGGGGCGTTGTGCATCCGTTGGAGTCATCGGAAGGGCTTGGAAGCCGGTTATGGAATTTCGGAGCGAGGTAAGTCTCCTTTCTAACTTTGTAAGGGGGAATTGTCCCCCTAGGTGAACAAATTAAGTAGGTGTTATTATCTTCGGGGGCTACGTACGCACGAGGTGACGGGAGTCCGTGCGTAGCTACTATTATGCCAAGTCCGGGTAGTCTAGGACCCATTAACATGCCTTACGTGTTGTACTTGTGATCCTACCCATAATATTAAACTATTAATGCTATTGAATCGGTAAATTATTTCCTAAGAAAAATAGAGTGTGCTTTTCATAATTATCTAAAAAGAGAATTGATTCCTCCGTGGATAATTGTATACCTGATAGGATTATATTATGGAATATCATTAAACTTGGCAAATGAGTTTCAAAACAAATATCCAAAAGTTATATTTCATGTTCCTTTAAGAAGAATTTTACCACTTCCTGAGAAAACTGCTTTCTTGATAAAAATGCGGATTTGTTATGTGAATATATGTACATATTAGCACCTGAGTAGCAGGTATGTTTCGCGAGCAGGCTAGCCCTATTATTTTTATGTATAACCGCGTTGCATGATCGATTCGCGAGCGGGGAAGATAGATGCATCTATGCTTCGAGCCATTCTACCCTCGGCAGTGCATAGTTTATTATTGTTGGCTCAAGCCGTTCGACCCTCGGCATTGCTTGCGCATGATATTTACTGCGTATTTTCTGTGATTTTGCCCGATTACTGGCCTGAAATTTTAAGTTGTCAACTGAAATGACAGAGATTTAAAGTTATTAAAGACTTTTGGTAAGAAGTTGTTCCTTCCGGTTGATTATTTTTGTTTTGATCAAATCACCCATGTTGATTAATTGATATTAATATGATGAATATTTAAAGTGTTAAATGTGGAATGAGTTGATATTATTTATTCCCGATTTTAGTGAATTGCCTATGATAATCATGCTTAGCGTCATACTTGAATATACTAAATTGACCTTTAGCAAGTGTCTAATTTGACCTCTCGTCACTACCTCTCTTAGGTTAGGCGGGAGACTTACTGAGTACACGTTGTTTTCGTACTCATGCTACACTTGTTGTGCATTTTATTGCACAGGTACCTTCATAGCGATGTGAAGGATTTGGAGACTTAGGCGAGCTGCATCATCCGGAGGTGATCCGTAGCTGACGGAGTCTCCCTGATACTGTGTTACATTATTTTAATTTCCTTGTCCACTTGTGTTTCGGACAAGCTTTGTAGAAATTGTAAAATTCTTAGAAATCACTCATGTACTTGTGACACCGAGTTTTGGGATGTGTTGGGATATATTTGCTAAAATAGGACTATTTAAACCATTGTATTTACTTAAGGGATTTTATGTAGTTACTATGTAATAACGTGAAGGGTAATGTTGTTCATAAATGCTAAAACAGGAAATTATTCAACTAATTAATGATTAGCTTGCCTGACAACAATATCCGGCACCATCACGACCTTATGGATTTGGTTCGTGACAACATGGTATCGGAGCTCTAGGTTCCCTTAGGTCTCACGAGTCATGAGCAAGTCTAGTAGAGTCTTGCGGACCGGTACGGAGACGTCCGTACTTATCTTCGAGAGGCTGTTAGGAGTACTTACCTTCTTAATTCCTCATCGTGCGATTCGATTCCTTTGAGGTTTATATTTATGTTGGTTCGGGCCGTCGACCCTCGGCATTTTCTGTGCATGATATATATATATATTATACCATTTGTTACTTGAACTGTCAAATTATCCTAGAGATTTAAATTGTCAACTGAAATGACGAATATTTAAAGTGTTGAATGTGAAAGGAGTTGATATTTCTTATCCCTGATTTAATAAATTGCCTATGATATTCATTCTTAGTGTCTCACTCGATTATGTTAAATTGACCTCTAGCAAGTGTCTAATTCGACCTCTCGTCACTACCTCTCTGAGGTTAGGCGGGATACTTACTGAGTACACGTTGTTTTCGTATACATGCTACACTTACTGTGCATTTTTGTTGCACAGGTACATTCATAGCTAGTGGCTCTTCTTGACACAGTGATGTGGCTGACTTGGAGACTTAGACGGGGTGCATCATCCGGAGGCGATCCGCAGCCGACAAAGTCTCCCTTAGATGTATCTACTTTTATTTAAATTCCTTGTCCAATTGTATTCCGGACAAGCATTGTGGTATCTGTATAATTCTTAGAAATTTGCTCATGCACTTGTGGCACTCGGTTCTGGGATGTATTTTTAAAAAAATGGAATATTAGACTATCGTATTTACTTAGAGAATTTTGTTCATTTATTATGTAATAAAGTGAAAGGTAATGATTTCAAAAATATTAAAGACAGGAATATAATTACTGACAACGGTGTCCGGCGCCATCACAGATTTATGGATTTTGCGTCGTGACAACTATCAGAGCACTAGATTCCCTTAGTTTCACGAGTCATGAGCGAGTCTAGTAGAGTCTTGCGGATCGGTACGGAGACGTCTGTACTTATCTTCGAGAGGCTACTGGGTTGTTAGGAGTACTATCCTTCTTGATTCCTCATCGTGCGATTTGATTCCTTTAAGGCTTATGCCTAAGTTTATTCCTACTCAATCTTACGCGTCGCGAAGCGCTTTCTATGAATCGGGAATCTGAGGAATTGAAATGGTGCTACAGATGTAATTCGAGATGTTCTCCATGTGTAATTGGTTGGGGTTTTTTTATGGCCTGCAAAAGAATAATATGTTGTTTCAGCTCAGTAGCTGTGTTTTTGAGAGCCTTATGTCTATGCTCAGGTAGTGATGATGCTTGCGATTGGTTATCACGCGATGTCGATATGGTGATTGAATTCTTGCCCGTATGTTGGTGGTGATGTATGGTTTGAAGGGAGGTCTTCTCCGTGTGTGATTTCGAGATTTCAGCATTTTAGTTCCGGCAGAGGAAAGGCATTTGGATTATAGGTGGTCAGGTTTTGGATTGATAAAGTAGTAAAACTTAGTGTTTTCAATCAAGGTGGGATATTAACCTATGATGTGATATCATCGTCATTGATCGAATGGAATGTGTTAAGTTTGTCGGTGCTATGGTTTCTTCAGTTGCGTGAGGTTAGAATATTGTGAAGAAGTATTGAAGAAGCGGCTCTCAGTGACCGTGAGGTGCGGCGGTTCAGTATTGGATAAGTATTGATAAGGAATGTAGCTCGAGAAAGGTGATCTTCGGAGAGTTTGAAGTCGTGGTGATCTACTGGTTTAAGAGCTACAGAGAATGATCCTGAATTGAGGCTAGGCGGTGGTTCCATTTCTAGGAGGCCAGGTGTAAGAAGCGGAAGTCGAGCAGTCGCAAAGTGGGGGAGCGGCAGCATAGCTTGGAATTTGAAGATATTGTCACGTATTTAATGGATGCCCATGAGGAGCGGACGGATTAGTAAAGTTGGTAAATGAAGCAGGGCGTAGGATGGGGTATTGATGTCGCAGAGAAGCGTGCATTTCAGCATCATTAGAAAATGTCCATGGGTGATTTCGACAGGTGTGTTATCTCCTGTGAATAGGTTAGCAGTGGCATGATTGGCAAGTTTCTGCGAGGGATTCTAGTGGTTATTCGGTAGGAGGCAGAATGTGTGAATGATGCTAGAGAATTTGAGTATTTAGGGAGTGCTAACAAGAGAATTTGGAAGAGTTGGACGGATTAGTTGGGAAATATCATGTTAACAAAGGAGAAAAGATCTCGGCAGGGTCTAGAGTGGTGCAAGGAGTAGCTTCGGGCTAAGTGGGGGAGTCCCACCATCTGCATTTGGGTTGCAGGATTGTGTTATCATAGGGTTGCGGATTGTCGGCGTGTTGGCAAGTTATTACAGCTAAGGGAAAGGAGTAAAATGGTGATTGTGCGTGGGATTTGATGAATGTGCACAAAAGTTGGCCTTGTCGGACCAGAGTTAGGCTTTGGAAGATTCATAATTTTGCTTAAGGCATAGGTGAGTTGTCAGGATAGTGACTCGGTCATGTGTTTTATTGAAAAGGGTGTTCATGTGCTAGGAGAGCCTTGGAGTTGATTGTATTCGGGACCAGTCAGAGTGGGTGACTCTCAATAGCGGTCCTAGTGAATTCAAAAGTTAAGAATGCGGCGTTTAAGGGTTTCAGGTAGAGGTATGATTAAGAGTCGATATTTTGCAGTATAATTCCTGAGAAAGGGAAAATGGTTGGAGTGCTCCATAGTATTTTCAGCGTGCAGGTTAGTATTGGAAGGAGTGAGAGAAATAAACTTCGGGTTGTAGAAAGATTATCATGAGGGTATGAGACGGGTTGCGGAATTTAGGCAGTAAGGTCTCGTGGATCAAGGTCACTCGGGATGAGTGAGGGTTGAGTTTGCTATGAGTTGAAGGAAGTTGTTATTATTCCTGAGGCAATTGAAGATGATTAAAAGAAGATAGATTGATATCCATGGTTGAAATGGAACATTTACGACGGTGATCAGTTCCTTCGATGTGATTAAGTTATGCATGTGGTTTGTGCCGGTGTGCGCGGGCCTTATCGGCTGTCATAATGGATTTCATGTGGGAGAATTCAAGTGCTATGGCCTGTCAGGTGTAGGCGGATCCCGGAAGGGTTATGGTGGTATAGACTACTACTTAAAGATTTGCATGTTGGGTGATTGTGAGAATTCACTCGTGTGTTGTGATGGTACTCTTGAATTGAGTTAAGTAAAAGGTTTCTATATGATGAAGTTTTCACCCTATTGGTGGTTCAAAAGTTATGATAGAATTATTGCGTTATCTCATATTGGAAGGTTAGGTGCGGTAAGCAGTATGTAACTGGGAGTAAGAATCGAGATTGCGGTTCGGTGTTAATAAGGATGTCATGAGCTCGGAAGAGCAAAAAAAAGTGATTTGAAAGTTCAGAGTAAGCTGGTGATATCTTCAGTGCCACCTGAGATTGATATTCGGTGGAAGAGTCTTTGTACCCTGGTTATGGGTTCTTGATTTGTCTTACATCGTAGTATGTCCAGTGGTGGATGTGCAGACTTGCTACCTTGTGTGGAAGGTCGTGGGAGCGTGACCTCGGGAAGATTGTTTAAGTGTGTCATGTAGTCACCTGATTGATTGAAGATTTAGACCAAGTATAAGGAAGTGTGATATTGCTTAATTGAGAATTTATGCTTGGAAGGCGTTCAGTTCATTTGGTTGTGGATTGTGGGGTGTTTGTCCTGGCTATGATGGTTGGTCTTGCGTATTATGAGAGAAAGTGGGTTAATATGGACCCAGGTAAAAGCTATTAGCTTAGTTTGGTGCGAGCAAGGTAGACTCGATGTTTGTGGATGGATTCAATTTGATTATGGGCTCCGTATGAGCCAAGCATGTTCATTTCAGTAGAGCGTTTTTTCATGGAAAGGTATTAGAACAGTAGATGTTGTTCCGTCTTCGTCAAATTCATGTGATATTATGATTGTGTCGTGTGAGTTGTGAAACGGCTTGATAATTTCCTGTGTGTTGAAGTCCTGCGTACTGGGGGTGTTATGTGAGCAGAATAGCTCTTGAGATCCAGAGTGTATATATATATATATATATCGCACCTCAGTTGTGCTTGAGTTTTGTAGCATACGACTTTACCAGTCTCCCCGGGATGGTATGATGCACTTAGCGTGCTTATGATCGATACTCAGTAATTTGTAATAGTGAGAAAATCAGCTTCATGTATATCTTCTTATGTAAATTTTATGTGTGGATCGGGTGGCACGTCGCCACGGGTATGTTATTTGGATCGGGTTGCACTCCGCAACAGTGTGATGATGAGTAAGGTTACTATATTTATTTTTCTTATGTTCTACTTCCTATTTTCTGAGAAAAGTTCATATTAGTTGCGTGAGTTGAATAGTCCCTTCCTGAGTCGTTTCTTATTATGATGTTCGAGTTATGGCCTATTGGCGCAATGTGGTATCATGTGAGATTGTTGGTCATTTTGGGGTGATTTGTTGTCTGAGCAATTCATACTAGGTGAGACGAGATTATCGGATCAGGGATTAGTGCGATAAGGTTATGTGAAGTGCATATTAAAGAACAAATACCATTATTCAGGTTCGTAATGAGGTGATGATTCTAGTCAAGATGAGATAGTCAATGATTTGTTAACTCTGCAGTTGGGTATGAATTTCTACACAGCTCCTCCGTTGTGGTGGGATCGTCAGCATTATAGCAGGATGTATGTATATATATCATGAGGTGCATTGGGAGCATCAGATTCGTGGAGTTTTGGGCTATTAAGGTTCAGGGAACGTCATTGTGGTTAGATGATGAATTTTGCGGTGCATGGTGCTAATTCAGCAAAGGTATGCAGTCATGTTCTGGTATATCGTGTGGTAGTTGATACGGTGTTTATATATTGGAACTAGGCCTGGAAGAGAAATTTCAAGTGTTGGAACTGGATTCTGAGCTTATTGTATGGATAAAAGAAGAAATCTTCAGATTTGATCAAGCTAATGTACTCAACCGGGTTGTGGTAGCACTGCTAGGTGCTCTAAATGTTAAACAGTGATTTTAGACAACTCCAGAGCAGTTCTTAGCACGTTCGAGGACGAACGCTTGTTTAAGTGGGCGAGAATGTAACGACCCGACTGGTCGGTTGGAGATCTAGCGCGTCGTTCAGCAATTTGAAGTCGTGAGCAGCTCCATTTCAGGTATTATGACTTGTAGGTATGGTCGGAATTGAATTTCGGAAAGTTTAGAGTTGGTTTGGCAAGAAAATTCTCATTTCAGAAGCCTTAAGTTGGAGAAATTGACTAAGATTGGAATTTTGAGTAAACGACCTCCAAATCAGGATTTGAAGGTTCCTGCAGGTTCGTATGATGATTTCAAACTTGGGCGTAAGTCCGAATCGGGTTTTGGAATACCGGGGAGCATTTCGGCATATATTGTGGAAGTCAGCATTTTTGAAAGAATTTCCTAAGTTTGGCTTGAAGCGCATTTCAGTGATATTGATGTCCGTTTGGGATTCCGATTCTGGGAATAGTTTCATATGGTGATTCTAGAGTTGGGAGCATGATCGGATGTCCAGAGGTCATTTTGAAGTCATTTGGCTAAAGATAGAAATTTGAAGGTTCTGAAGAAATCTGACCGGAAGTGGAAATTTTGATATCGGGGTCGGAATGCAATTCCAAAATTTGGGGTCAATCGGACGTGATTTGATAGGTTTCGGCATCGGATGTAGAATTTGGAAGTTTCTAAGTTCATAAAGTTGGGATTTGGGTGCGATTCGTGGTTTCGATGTTGTTTGATGTGATTTGAGGCCTCGAGCAAGTCCGCATTATGTTTTGGAGCAGGTTGGTATAATTGGACAGGGTCTTGGGGGCCTCGAATTGATTCAGGGTGATTAACGGATCAAGTTTGAGAGTTTGAAGAAGGCTGGAATTTTTGTCATCTGGTGTGACCGCACCTGCGAGGCTTTGGCCGCAGTGCGGCTATGGCGCCACAGGTGCGAAGAAGTGGTGGTCTGGCTGGGAGCGTAGGTGCAATGATATTTCCGCACCTGCGAAGTCGCAAATGCTGGCTATGGGGCGCAGGTGCGAAGTTGGCTTGAGCTGAGGAAAGCCGCAGGTGCGGAGGTTTGGTCGCACCTGCGGAATCGCATGTGGGAGAGTTGGATCGCAGGTGCGAAAAATGGCCTGGGCAGAATGTTTTAAAACCGAGATTTGTTGGTCACTTCCTTCCATTTTCTTTTGGTTTGGATGATTTTGAGGAGCTTCAAGAGTGGGTTTTCGTCAAGGTTAGTAATTCCTTCCTGTTTCTAAGTTAAATACAAGATTATTGCATGGAATTATATATGAAAATTGTGGAAAGATTTGGAAAATATTGAAGAAAACCTAGAAATGGTATTTTGAATTTCTACCACGAATTTGAGCATGGAATTTAGTGTAAATCGTATATTTGAACTAGTAAAGCTATGGGTAGAATATATCTTCGAGAAATTTTGGATTCTGGCTACGTGGGCCCGAGGGCATTTTGGTCAATTCACTGAGCGGGGTCGGGAAATTATATAATTTGGAATTGTTGCAAATATTAGAGTATATTTTCATTGGTTTGCCGTTATTTGGATAGTTTTGGGGCGTTGTGCGTCCGTTGGAGTCGTCGGAAGGGCTTGGAAGCCGGTTATGGAATTTCGGAGCGAGGTAAGTCTCCTTTCTAGCTTTGTGAGGGGGCTACGTACGCACGAGGTGACGGGAGTCCGTGCGTATATATTATTGTGCCATGTCCGGGTAGTCTAGGACCCATTTACATGCTTTACGTGTTGTACATGTGATCCTGCCCATAATATTAAACTATTAATGCTATTGAATCGGTAAATTATTTCCTAAGAAGACTAGAGTGTGCTTTTCATAATTATCTAAAAAGAGAATTGATTCCTCCGTGGATAATCGTATACTTGATAGGGTTATATTATGGAATATCATTAAACTTGGAAAATGAGTTTCAAAACAAAGTTCCAAAAGCTATATTTCATGTTCCTTTAAGAAGAATTTTACCACTTTCGTGAGAAAACTGCTTTCTTGATAAAAATGCGGATTTGTTATGTGAATATATGTACATATGAGCACCTGAGTCGCAGGTATGATTCACGAGCAGGCTAGCCCTATTATTTTTATGTATAACCGTGTCGCATGATCGATTCGCGAGTGGGGCAGATAGATGCATCGATGGTTCGAGCCGTTCAACCCTCGACAGTGCACATTTTATTATTGTTGGTTCGAGCCGTTCGACCCTCGGCATTGCTTGCGCATGATATTTACTGCGTATTTTCTGTGATTTTTCCTGATTACTAGCCTGAAATTTTAAGTTGTCAACTGAAATGGCAGAGATTTAAAGTTATTAAAGACTTTTGGGAAGAAGTTGTTCTTTCCGATTGATTATTTGTTATTTGATCAAATCACCCATGTTGATTAATTGATATTAATATGATGAAGATTTAAAGTGTTAAATGTGGAAAGAGTTGATATTATTTATTCCCGATTTTAATGAATTGCCTATGATAATCATGTTTAGCATCATACTTGAAATACTAAATTGACCTTTAGTAAGTGTCTAATTTGACCTCTCGCCACTACCTCTCTTAGGTTAGGCGGGCGACTTAGTGAGTACACGTTGTTTTGTACTAATGCTACACTTGTTGTGCATTTTATTGCACAGGTACCTTCATAGCGATGTGGCGGATTTGGAGACTTAGGCGAGCTTCATCATTCGGAGGCAATCCGCAGCTGACGGAGTCTCCCTCATACTGTATTACTTTATTTTAATTTACTTGTCCACTTGTATTACGGACAAGTTTTGTAGAAATTGTAAAATTCTTAGAAATCGCTCATGTACTTGTGACATCGAGTTCTAGGATGTGTTGGGATATATTTGCTAAAATTAGACTATTTGAACCATTATGTTTATTTAAGGGATTTTATGTAGTTACTATGTAATAAAGTGAAGGGAAATATTTTTCATAAATGCTAAAACAGAAAATTATTTCAATTAATTAATGATTGGATTGTATGATAATGATGTCCGGCGCCATCACAACCTTATAGATTTTGGATCGTGACAAATACTTTGAACAATTAAGTACTGTTGGTATTATGTGTTCAAAATCAGAAATTAGAAAATTGTTAGAAGAAACAGAAAATCTGTAAACGATAAGAAATAT